>OVBI01001990.1:0-25480 GCA_900406495.1 Sisymbrium altissimum | reverse complement strand
GAGAGAGAGAGAGAGAGAGAGAGAGAGAGAGAGAGAGCTGACATGATAGTGAGGTATGGCATTGAAGCCCACTCCATCGGGATTGAGCCCGAAAGGTAGTTTCGGCATAAGTCTCTGCAAAGAAGTGCAAAAAGTTGCTATGAACCTAAGGTTCTTATTATATAAAACCAACGAGCAGGTGTTGCAAACTGAAACCTCAAACTAATAATCGATTTGGTTATATAAATGATTCATGGTAAAACTCACATGGATCGGAGATACGGAAGTTTGACCAACTCTGGTGGAAGTTTTCCCGGAAGACTGAGGGTCTTGAGCGTTCTGATACCATAACAATCATTGGTTTCGTGGAGTGAAAGAAAAAAAAAACATGGGTAATGGACTGGTTTACTGGTTCAGTCTCAGTTCTTGTAACTCTATAATTTTTATTTTCCTTTCTCAAACTTAGAAATTAGTAGCATGTAATTGTAAAACAGAGGTTTTTTGGTTTGAAATTTAACATTCAAATCTGAAAAAAAGAGAAAAAAAGTTAAAATTAGAAAATAAGAGCCGTACGGTAGAAGAACAAGACTCACAACTCTGTAATATGGCATGTACTGCTACTGTTTAACCTACAATCACAAGCAATGACGTTCTCACTCCTTGGATCCTGCGCGACTTCGATCTTTAGTTTTCTTAAATCGCAAGGGTCTCCGTTGCGTAGGTTCAATTTTGTGATTCCAAGTGTAGAAGCTATCTCTTCAAGCGCTTTTACTGCATAATACCCATGGAGACAAGAATTATTGATTATATAAAATTATATAAGGATTATGACTGTATTTTTACAAGGCTGTTAGAAAATGGTGTTTCTCATACATTCATCTGGATGAAGAAGAGCTGATGAAGTGGCCGATGTTCTTAGAGCTGCGAGGAGGCTTGTGGTGATGATTAAGAACAAAATAAAACTTGAGAAGAAGACCGACATATCGATATTAATATATATAGTGATTATTTGCATGTGTATTCTTTTGGCTAATGGTAATGTTATCATCAGAAAGCGATTCAATAGTTCCTTATATAGTATACGGAAAGGTCTGATTAATATCTTTCTTTTTAGGGGTGTTTGGGTCGTCGGAGACTAGATGATAGAGATATATACTGACAAAAACTTGTCAATAATGTTGAACTCTAAAGTCTCTAACTTATATTTGTGAACAGGGAGGTTCATGAATGCTTGATGTTGCATGTCTCCTCATATACGTGTTGGTCACTGGACGAAGCTGACCTATTCTTGCAGTAACTTCAGTTGGATTTTATGCATGCAAAAATTTCATAGTAAATGCTCTTCTTTGTTTTTATTTAGCAAAATATTTTTTTCTTTCTAAGAAATCAAACTTTACCGCGCAAGAAATAACAGAAAGTAAAAAACGTCACCGTTTTCATCTGGTCCAACAATAATCATACCAATCAATATTGATAAATTGAACTAGTTAGAATCATACGACTAATTGATATTCACTAAAATCTTGCTGAAACTTTTAACAAAGACTGGACTAATTCAAACACAGCAAAATAAATATTAAATTAAGGAAAAATTACAAAAACCTTTTTTGGAAACAAATTCTATCGTATGACAGTAGAAAAATATTGATATATCATAATATGAGAAAAGTCAATTTTATCTTTACAGTGTAGAAATGGTGTATATGCGTCATAATTTGTGTTAGATTATTCTGTAGAAAAATAAAAGAAATTATAGTTATAAAAAGTTGATTTTAGTAAGGTAATGAAAGGATTAACCCTACTTTTTTTTTTGTTCTCTACAGTTATCATTCGAAAACGCAGATGCTTTGGCGATTAATCGTTCGCTTAAGCACTAGTCAGATCTTAATAATGGGAAAATGGGTAATTCGGCAAATTTAGGCGGTGAGATGCGTAATTTTTGTATTGGCCTTGTAATTTCCAAGTTAACCGAATAATCTTCTCAAAAATAGATGTTAAGACAGAAGATTTTCCCGGTTCTCTCCAATGGTGGTTTGCTATGGTGGAGAAGTTCTTGCAGCAGTGAGATCTCGATAGCAGGGCGGATCTTAAGCTGGCATTTCTTTTGTTTTTTTCGTCTGCCATATTCAGTTTTTATTTTCGTTTTTTTTTTATATTTTAGTTTTATGTAATTTTGATTTGACTCATACCTATATAGGTACATTTTAGGATCATTGGGTAAAATTAGGTTAACCGATTTAAAAACAAAAAATAATTATTTTCATGTAAAAAATGTCTTCTAAAAATAATATACTATTAAGATAAAAAAATTTAAATAAACAAATAATATTTAAAATAATAATCTATGGAGTGATTGGTATAATGGTACATAAAAAAAAAGAGCAAACAAATTGCTTTCAAAAAAAAAAAAAGAGCAAACAAATAATATTTTAAATTAATAGTTTATAAACGTGACTGGTATATGTCCAATTATATATATATATATATATATAAAGAAAAAAAGAAGAAAAAAAAAATATATATATATATAAAGAAAAAAAGAAGAAAAAAAAAGTAAAAAAAGAAATGAAAGAAAAGTAAAAATTTTCCTATATCTCTAGAGACTAAAGAGTGACAGTTTTCTTTCTTTTCCGCAAAATAAAATTTATTATTTTGTTTGAATTTGCTTCTTCCCAAGTCAGGATTGGCAACGGTACCAAGAAGATCCCCACTAATATTTACATAGACACATACAACATAAGTGATCTCTTCCCATTACTCACTATACCATGCATAAATTTTTAATTCTTCTTTATTGAAAATAAATATAACTTATAACTTCAGTATTTTTTTATTTTTTAATGTCTTTTTTTCTTGTCACAAGATAGATATATGTTTAAAGTTGTAGTAAAAGTTACAATGATCAAAACTTATAAATATGAATAAATGAAAAACTATGTTTGTTTTGGATATAGACTAAAAACAAATATTCAAAAAATATTGTGAATAAAGAGAAAAGTGAAGTAAAGCACAATAATAAATATAGTTTCAGAATTGATGATTTTGAATACATTTAAGTATAAAAGTAGAAAAATATATACAAATAATTGTAAATTTATATTTATTCCTATTTTATAGCCAAAATAATATGAACATCTCTCGTTTACTCTACTGAATTGTGCATTTATTGGATTTTACTTAATTAGATTCAGTTATTATACATCAAAATGCATTCAATTTTATTTGAATTAGTCAACGGCTCACTTCAGTATTGACATATAGTTTATCTCCGTGGATAAAACTGCCTTATTCACTCTATTGAGTCTGGACCGCAACTATTTTACTCCGGACCTTTCCACTTCAGCCTTAGCCATCTCTTTGATTTATGAGTTTTTCCAAAAAAGCTTATTAATAGGCTTTGGTTTATAGACTGTAATTTATTCTATAATGGTTAGCCCTCCAATTTTTTAAGTCGGTTATTCTCTAGTGATGTCATCCGAATCAATCACTGGAGCCTTTCATAAAAAAAATGTTAGATTAGAGAAATCAATGTAAATGATTTTAGAAAAGTTTAGAAGAAAGAGAGTTTGATACAGAAGCACTAGAGCCTTTCATAAAAAAAAAAATAATAATAAAGAAAAAAATCGAGTTTGGCAAACATTCATAGAGAAAAGAGTATTTTCCGGATCTATTATGTAAATTAACCTAGTACTACTAGCCTAGTAGTAAAGTTTTATACAACTTTAATGATATGACTATGTAGCTAACTATAAGATTGCTTCACCATCCTCTCCTCTTTCAGGCAACGTGCACATATTTGCTATTACAGTGACGAGGAAGAAAACTCTGTCGTGGAGTTAAATATCATGGATTCTGGGAATAATGGGTAGAGATCACAACCAAAAATAGAGGATTTTGTTGTCGTTGCCATTTGATCGGTCACACCAGACGTTCTCAAGCTACCATGTGTATCAGTATCAATGTCCCTCAAATTTGAGATGCTCCAATTGTGTCCATATAAACCAGGGTCTGAAAGAACTTGAGTTATATCTATCTCTCCCTCGAGCATTTGCTTAACTTCTGACATTGTTGGCCTTAAGGAAGGAGATGAGTTTGTGCAAAGAAGAGCAACTTTGATCATCCTTACTGCTTCTTTGTTGTTGAAATTACCTTCAAGCACTGGATCTACAATCTCCATGATGTCCCCTGTATGTTGCAGCGACAACGCCTGAGATATGATATAAAAGTGGGTTAAGTAAACTTATAACAGGTTTACACACATATTCAAAAATACAAATTGTGTATCAAATAGGCTAGAGAGGAAAAACATATATATACAATTACCCAATTGATAAGGGAGACGTGATTAGCACTTCCATTCTGTTTTGTATTACTCGTCCCACTAACAATTTCCATTGCCACTACTCCGAAACTGTACACGTCTACTTTCTCTGTCAATTGACCCCATAGTGCATATTCCGGAGCCATATATCCGCTGCAATGTAAGAGAAACCAAAACTGATATACATATTTATCTAGCCATAGTGCGGTTTTTGTTTTATAATCGACTCTTACATGGTTCCTGCAATTTTGGTGCTGATGTGACTTTGTTCTTCTTCATGGAGCCTAGCCAATCCAAAGTCAGATATCTTGGCATTTAGTTCAGCGTCTAAAAGCACATTTGTGGTTTTTATGTCACGGTGAACCATCCTGATCATCGATCCTTCGTGGAGGAAAGCAATCCCTCTTGCGATTCCAACACATATATTTTGTCTCGCTTGCCAGTCTAGTTTTAAGGAACTCTTTCCTGGAAATCAAAAGTGAAAGGCTAGCTCTTTAAATGTAGGAAAATATGTATACAGTTTAATTAGACTCATCACACATATCTAAAGAAAATCTGAATGAATTTTATTTACCATACAACGCAAGAGCAAGGGAGTTATTTTCCATGTGCTCATACACAAGCAGAAGTTGATCCTTCTCGACACAGCATCCATAAAGCTTGACCAGGTTTGGATGATTCAGACCTGAAATCATGCCTATCTCATTGACAAATTCACGGTTTCCTTGGCATGACTTGGAAGAAAGTTGCTTGACTGCTATGATGGTTCCATCTGATAGGGCTCCCTATATTAAATTTCACATAAGAAACCTCAAAACAGCCATATTTTCTCAGGTATCAACATTTGATAAGATATGAATACAGCCATATTGGCATCTGTTCTAACATACTTTGAATACAGATCCGAAACCTCCTTCTCCAAGTTTGTTGGCTTGATCAAAATTGTTTGTTGCAGCTTGCAGTTGCCTCCAAGTAAAGCAAACCGTCTGCAGACCCTGGGCTCTCAGTTCTATTGTGCCCATTAGGAAAGCATTAATAATGCTGAAAACGACTCAAAAATGTACCAGAAATGAATTCATATACTGTGAACTCTGATACCTTGTTCTCTTGTTTTCTTGTCTCTTTTGTATCTTCTCCGAGCATATATTCCCAAAGCCAAGAGAATAATTGTTACCAAGGCACCCGTTGCTCCAAAAATTAGAGGATAATTAATTTGATGTTTTATTTTCTCAGCTGCAATTGAGAAAAAAAAAATGTAAGTATATAGATGATAGAACATATATACACCAAGCTACAGAAATATATCTCTAGTGAAGTATTATCATTTATTTAATTTAGTCTTTGGACCTCCACATCGTGGCTCCATACCTGAAATTTTCAAAGAAGAATATAATTG
Organism: Sisymbrium altissimum; assembly: GCA_900406495.1. NCBI lineage: Eukaryota > Viridiplantae > Streptophyta > Magnoliopsida > Brassicales > Brassicaceae > Sisymbrium > Sisymbrium altissimum. Next base: position 19,784 of record OVBI01001990.1, on the reverse strand, counting down.
TTAGGCGTCAATAAGATGAAGCTGATAAGATAGTTAAAGTTATGACTATGTGAGAGGAAAACAACACAATGTGAAAAAAATAATATGGCAAGGAGTAATTACTATGATGACACAAGGAGATTGCAGAGACAAGAGGACCATAGTTTCCTCTTTTAGGAATGAGGGTTGTCCCTTTCCCTGCCCAATACAACTGAATCTCCAACATATGATCGGTCACATTAACGACTTTTAGTTCTTTCACAACAGGCTTTAGAGTCCCATTAGCCTCCTTTTTGATGTTAAAATCACTCAAGAACAATTGTCCCTAACAGGGGAGAAAAGATAGTTTAATCTTTCGTGCTTTGATTAAACAAAAACAATTATTACACTTTACCTGAACATAGACATCAAATATGCGTCTGCCAAGACGACTATATGGTTCTTCATCTGAAAACTGGATTTCCATAAAATGGAGTTTCACAGTGTAGGGTCCATTTTCCAAGCAAAACGCATAATAAACAAGAGAGAGAGCAGATCGACGTGCAGTCTTATAAAGATTAGGAGAATCTCCAGGTAGTGTTAAACCAGTTGAAATGATGTACGTATCATCCTCACTATGATCATCGGCGAAAAATACACCTGTGTTACTAATTCCCCAGGTTTCGAAGTGTTGATTTGTTGCGGCATAGGTTGTACTGTTGTCAGCTTGATAAGTGAGTTTATGAGAAGAATTTGAAATAACTATATTGTCTCCACCACAATTTATATGTAGTGTTCGCTGATCTACAACCCATTACCATCAATTGGAAGAAAGAATTAATAGGGAAAAGCAGACAGCAGAACATATAACTGCATGATAGAGAGTTAAGACTGCTAATTATGTACTTACATCTTGTGCAGTTGATTGGACCAGCGCATGGAAGATGCCCATTTCTGCATGACGACAAGACTACGAAAATAGTTAGCCATCTCATCAAGACAAAAGATTCAAAACATTTTTATTGATGCAAGATAAGGCACAAGAGTGTACTTACAAATTATTCTTGATATATGAGCTTCTGTATGTGTTAATATTACTGATTAAACATAAAAGTGAAAACAGAAACTTCATCATTAGAAGGTTATAACAGCGGATAACAGACGTATACTATCTACCCAGATTTCATGTTTTGGTACCTCATCTCTTGGCAGCTAGACAACCAAGAGAAATTGTTGTAAGAAAGATCACTGTGAGAAATAACCAAAATAGAAAACCAGCAAAAATATTAGTTGACACGAGGAAACAAATTGCAGGTCATATTGACAAGGGAAAGCCTGAACGTACATATTAGATTTGCTATTGAGAAAAACACCAGATCCAGCGTTTCCAGAAAGTCTATTTCTAGTTAAATAGCTGAAAGAACATGTCAAAATGTTACATACTGCCTGAGGTATTCACATATAAAAGGTCTCCAGCTCTTTAACATTTTCAATGTCAGATTGTACTTACGTATATTTTGGTGCTCTTTGTATTCCATGAACTTCACCAGTCAAGTTGTTAAAGGATAAATCCCTGTAGGACAACATGTAATATATAAATAAATGAATCTGGTATGGACATAATCCGGTAACTATCGTATATGTTTTCCTATGCAAACCTATGGATCTCGCTCTCAAAAGTTTCTAAATAGACCCTCTCATACCTGGACATCACTCTTACAAGAAAATTTTATTTATCTCTATGATGTTTATTCATGTGCATACCAATTAGTCCATGACAATCTACACATACACACACACACACACAGTACTGATATAGTCCAGTAGCTATAAGCATGTATATGAAAAATGTGAGTATACGCATCAGATCATACACTAATTCCTCATAGGTAATGTGGAATATATTAAACTAACTAGTTCTGAAAATTATTGAAGTGACCAGAAAGAACTTACAGAGTCTTTAGCTCTGGCAAATCCCATATGTAAGAAGGAATTGGACCAGACAAACTCACATTCCTCAAAATCCTGGAACAAGGATAAAGACTTTAGCTTGAAATTTTCAGATTGAATCAATAAGGAGAAAGAGATCAGTGGAAAATAAATACAGTTTTCTGATAGCTTTGCTGGATAAATTTGGAAAGAAGTTTATCCCAGCTGTATCACTAATACTCCTGCATATATATGAATAATCAGTTAAAATCGGTCTTGTTTCATTTCTCCTTTTGCTAATACTTATGTTAAAGGTAGTTGATTACAGATCAATAAGATTTTCTAGGCGGGCCACAACATCAGGAATAGGACCTTTCAGTCCGCTTGCGTATAGACCTCTGTTGATCATAACGGACACAGCTTAGATGGTAAATATACAGAATCAATGAAAGAGATTCAATTTAAAAGTGAAGGAAAAGCTTACAGCCTTTGAAGACTAGACCAGTTGCCTATATATGCTGGGATGGTACCATTGAAGTTATTGTCACTTACCCTACTGCATATTGGAAACAAACAGATAGTTTAGAGCTTTGTACAACTGATCTTCTAGGACTACTTTGGTTTTCTTGATTGAGGGAGAATTCTCGTGTGTGTAAAATCAATTCATACTACGGAAGAAACAAAACATAGAAAATGTCAAAGAAGAATTTCAGCAAGGAAGCTTTGAATCAAATAGGTTTCACTTCAATTTAGATGCCAATAAAACATCTATTTAAAAAATGAGCATCTCCAGTTTCAAAGGCATCAAAAACCATTTGGAAAAAATCAAATTTCCAGATATAAGCAACAACTTACAAATCCTTAAGGTTCACCAGTCTAGCGAGAGTATTAGGCAGGCTTCCTGTAAATTGATTGGACGTAAGATGCCTGCAGAACCCAGTTTCTGAAAATATTAAAACGGTATTTTCTTCTTGTTCTTTCTAATTTATTTGCTAAATATTTGGTGCATCAAACTACAGTTTCTCTTTTCCCCATAAAACTAAAGATTCATGTGGTCCTGAACAATGGTTAAGATGAAAAGGATCTTACAGTCGTGTTAGGTTGGTCAAGTTACCAAGCTCATCAGGAATGGGACCAGAGAACTGATTGGCTTCAACCCCTCTGAAAATGTCGTCCCATCACCGTGATAATTAATAGGTCAAATCAAAAGGCATATCTGATATAGGAAACAATTTGAGACGTACAGGAATGTCAGATTCTTGAAGTTCTGTAAACCAGTTGGTAAAGGTCCAGACAAATTATTTGCACAGAGAGAGCTGCGAGAAAATTCAAAGTCACTCTAGGGAATCATGAAAACTATGTAAGAGGGCGAAAGAAAGAAAGAAGGCTAACATGGAAGTGAGGTATGGCAATGAAGCCCACTCCATTGGGATTGTGCCTGAAAGGTAATTTCTACACAAGTCTCTGCAAATAAAAGCAAAAAGTAGCTCTCATGGCTCTCTTTCTTAAACTGTTTGATAATTTAGTTGAATAAATAATACTCCATTTGACAACATATATATATATATATACATATATGATTTTGCTTGGTTTTAACTCACATCGATTGGAGGTATCGAAGGTCGGCAAACTCTGGTGGAAGTTTTCCTGGAAGGCCAAGGGTCTTGAGATCTCTGTTTTTGTTCAAATAATGCAACCAGGAAATATATCAGGATTCGGAAGAAAAATCGACTCAAAGAACAAAAAAAGAAAGACATAACAATTTTATAACACTCACATGCTTGTTATATGACATATCATGCCGTTGTTGAAATTACAATCACAACGAATGGTGCTGTTTCTACCCTCCGGGTTGGAAACAACATCAACTTCTTGCATCATCTTTAGGGTTCCTAAATTGCAAGGGTCTCCATAACTTAGGTTCAGTCCCTTGATACCAAGTGTAGTAGCTATCTTCTCTAGCGCATTCACTGCTTATAATTAATACATAATCAAAGTATACATAAATACGTCTTAAATCTTGATTTCGTAAGAAAAACGGAAAAAAAAAAATTGCTCTAAAAAAGAAACAAAAAAAAAAACACAAAATCTAATAGGGAATTAGTCTCATACCCTCATCTGGATGGAGAGCTGATGAAGCAGATGTTGAAATTGCTAAGAAGCTTGTGATGATGGTAAAGAACAGAAGAATAACTGAGGAGACGATCAACATATCTCGTCTATGGCGATTCTTTGTATTGTATGTGTAATTGTTTCGTTAGTCACAAATGACATATTATCATCAAGTGGAAGACAGTCAATGTTTATATTTTAGATACATTTATAATTTTCATTGATTTGGGTCGTCGTCGGTGGCTATTGTGAGATGTGGTGACATAAGACATTGACTTTGGAAGAAAACCTACAAAGTCACGGTCACGGTCACACAAGATAACGAGATTAAGTCAAGGTCCACGTCATTTTCACTTTCTACAGTTGTACTCTGTCCTGGTTTGGAGGATGATCAGAGTAATATATTCCATTACGCATTCGCTTCCGGGATGTAGGAGTTGGACTTCACCATAAACTGAGAAGAAACATAGAATAAGGCCGACTTTATTTGTCTAAAAAATCACATGTGTACATAGTTTTTTTTTTTTTTCTTGAATTTTCACATGTGTTCATAGTTCGTAAGTTTTGATTGGGATCCGGGATCCGGGATCCGATTAGAAAGTAGAGGATATATTTATATATTTTTGACCAAAATTAATTTTGAATTGTTGACGTTGACCAAAATTAATAAAAATAAGATACAGTATGTGTGTGGCAAGTTCAGGAATGCTCGTTGTTCCATATCCCCTTATCAGATATGGCTCTACGTGTGTACGCAGGCGAACTATTCTCTGCATGCATTAACTGTTTGTTCGTTTTTTCGTTTTCTAACTTTTTTTCAATGAGTCTCTTTCAACAAAGTCAATAGGCTTACGTACATCACTTCCAATTTTTTCCTTTTTTTCTTGTCATATCTCACTTCCATCATTTAAAAGTACAAAATGAAAAATATTACCTACTGTTTTTCTTAGGATAACACTATAAAATAGACAAAATTACAATTGAATGAACCAATTTTTTAGCATAGTGTTTTTTTATATTCTTTTTTTTTTTTGACGGCAAATAACTGATTTTATTATGGAAAGGTTCGATCGTTAGCTTCTGTAGCTAACCCTGAACAGCTTTCATGCTCTACAAAAGAGAAGTTCATGCACGTGTTCTCACATTTTTGGCAATGGCAATTCGCTGCACTTAAAATTCGCCAAAGTTCCTATATGAGTTGTAAACTAAAAGAAGATAAAAAATAATTGCCGAGGAATGAAAAAAAGGAAAGAGTCGATTTTAAAACAAATAAATAAACAGAGTCATATCCAAAGCATCGAACGTCAAGGCTCTAGCTTTTTGCCTCTTGTGAACGCAAAGACTTCCGTTTTCTATATGAACGCAACGTCTATAGATTTCTATGTAAACGCAAAGACTATAGATTTCTATGTAAACGCAAACACTTTACGTTTTTTCTATGGAAACGCAAGACAATAAAGGCTAAAGACTTTAATTTCCTTTCATAATACTTCGGTCGAGCACAGGACCGGCCCAAAGCATAAGCTACTGTTCAAGCCATATGTGAGAGGTGTTGCAGACATTGCTCCACACCATCTATGATCTATTACGGCTTACGCAACAGTTTCGGGTTCCACCGTGTTAGACAGCTCTGATTATTAGACAGTGATTTATTTTTAAAGCTAATATATGGTTTTTAAGAAAGAAAATTTAATACATATCTTACGTATATACTCTAATAATCACAACTGGAAACAGAGGATTTCATTGTTGGTGTTGTTTGATCAGTCACACCAGACAAGCTCGAGCTTCCATGTGCATCAATGTCCCTCAGCTTTGACAAGCTCCACTTGTCTCCATATAAACCAGGATCTGACATGACCTCTGTTACTTCGATCATTCCCTCCAGCATTTTCACGGCCTGTGACATTGTTGGCCTCAACGAAGGAGATGAGTTTGTACAAACAAGACCAACATTGATCATCCTCACCGCTTCTTTTCTGTTATAATCACCTTCCAGGATTGGATCTACAATTTCCAATATATCCCCTTTCTGTTGCAGTGTCAGCGCCTGAGATTTGATGTAAAAGAAGAGGTTTCATTAAAGAGAAAGTTGTAGACATCGAATGGGATATTGGGATAAAGAGATAGGAAAGCTCCACGGTTACCCATTGAAGAAGCGAGACGTGATCATCAGTTCCGTTGTGTTTAGTATTACTCTTTCCACTAACAATTTCCATTACCACAACCCCGAAGCTATAGACGTCTGCTTTCTCTGTTAATTGACCCCATAGTACATATTCCGGAGCCATATATCCCCTGCATTACAATAGAAACCAAGTCTGAGCTAATTTTGGTCGGAGATTTTGTTTTGTTTTATGCTTTATACTTACATGGTTCCTGCAATTTGGGTGCTAATGTGACTGTGTTCTGCTTCATGAAGCCTAGCCAATCCAAAGTCAGATATCTTTGCATTTAGGTCGGCATCTAGAAGCACATTACTGGTTTTGATGTCACGGTGAACCATCCGGATCATTGATCCTTCATGGAGGAATTCAAGGCCTTTTGCGATTCCAACACAGATTTTTTTTCTTGCTACCCAATCCAGTTTCAAGGAGCTCTTTACTGGAAATGGATTTACACCAAAGAGAAAAGATGTGACTCTATGCACTTGAAGACGAGCAGAAAAGCTGAATGATTGTTATTTACCATGCAGCGCAAGGGCAAGCGAGTTATTTTCCATGTACTCATAGACGAGCAACAACTGATCCCTCTCGACACAGCATCCATAAAGCCTGACAAGGTTTGGATGATTCAGACCTGAGATCATTCCTATCTCATTCACAAACTCGCGGTTTCCTTGGCATGACTTGGAAGAAAGCTGCTTCACTGCTATGATAGTTCCATCCGACAGCTCTCCCTGCATTAGAATTCTCATATCATAAACCAAAAACAGCCTTACATTCTCAGATATTGGCATATGTTTTATCATACTTTGAATACGGCTCCAAAACCTCCTTCTCCAAGTTTGTTGGCTTGGTCAAAATTGTTTGTTGCAGCTTGCAGTTGCCTCCAAGTAAAGCAAACCGTTTGCAGACCCTGGGCTCTCAGTTCTATATGATCAGGTTCAAAAGAGAAATCATCAGTATTGCTATGAGCTTATATGAGTAAGGGATTCATATGTTTTTTTGTGAACTCTGATACCTCTTTCTCTCATGTTCTTGTTTCCTTTGAATCTTATCCAAACATATATTCCTAAGCCCAAGAATATGGTTGTTACCAAGGCAGCCGCTGCCCCGAAAATTAGGGGATAACTAATGTGATATTTTATTTTCTCCGCTGCAAATGATACACTAAGAGTGTAAATATATACATTAATAAAGTAGTTTTTATTTGTCTACAAACCTCCGCATCGTGGCTCCTGACCTGAAAATTTGAAAGATGAATATGATCATTAAGTTGCAGAAACCAGTTTCAAGAATATGAAGGTGAGACTTGAGAGTGAAACAACTCAACTTGAAGAAAGCCACAAAAGAAGTACTTACTGTGACACAAGGAGATTGCAGAGATAAGAGGACCATAATTTCCTGTGTCTGGGATAAGAGTTGTCCCTTTACCCGCCCAATACAATCGAATCTCTAGAATATGATCAGTCACATTAACATCTTTCACTTCTTTCACAACAGGCTTCAGAGTCCCATTTGCCTCATCTTTAATGTTAAAGTCCCGCAAGAACAATTCTCCCTAATAGGGGAGACAAATAACAAAAGACTTCAATCTTCCATGCACGAGTGAAAAAATAACATCTTTTGTAATCAGTAGTGACGCTTTATACCTGAACATAAACGTCAAATATTCGTCTGCCAAGACGACTGTATAGTTCTTTGTCTGAAAACTGGATTTCCATAAAATGGAGTTTCACATTGTATGCTCCATTTTCCAAGCAAAACGCATAATAAACTAGAGATAGTGCAGATCGACGTGCGGTCTTATAGAGATGAGGATAATCTCCAGATAGTTTTAAATTAGTTGAAATGATGTACGTCTCATCATCGCCTCGATCATTGATAAAGTCACCTGTGTTGCTGATTCCCCAGGTTTCCAGGTGGTGATTTGTTGCCGCCATGACTCTACTGTTATCAGCTTGATAAGTGATCTTACTGGAGGAGTCTGTAATTTGTACATTTTCCCCACCACAATTTATATGTAGTGATCGCTGATCTACAATCAACAATGAGTATCACCATCAATAAAAAGAATAGATGTTTAATGTTTTGGGATTAACTGAAAACATTGTCAATATGTAATGCATGTACTTACATTTCCTACATTTGATTGGACCAGCGCATGGAAGAAGCCCCGTTCTGTTTGACAAGGCGATCAGAATATTAAGCTAGCTCATGTAGCACACACATTTAAAAGCAAGAGATACAATAATATAACACATTCTTGTTCTTACAAATTTTTCTTCAAATATGAGCTCCGGTATATGTTAATGTTACTGATGATTCAACAGAAAACTTCAACATGAGCAGGTTATATAATATAAGATTTAAAGATGTTCTATTTTATTTTTTTTTAAAAACAATTTCATTTCATGTTCATACCTAATTTCTTGACAGCTTGATGACCATGAGAAATTGTTATAAGAGAGATCACTGCAGAAGAGCCCACAACAATATTAGTTGAGATATGATGGCAAATTTCTCAAGCTATACAAGCAGTGGAAACATACATATTAGGTTTTTTGTTGACGAAATATGCAGATTCAACTTTTCCGGAAAGCATGTTGCCAGTCAGATAGCTGAAAGAAAACCAAGAATTCTCAGTCTCGGTTTAAAATACTCAATCTCGGATTGCAACTACTTACGTATATTTTGGCGCTTTTTGTATTTCTTGAACTTCACCAGTCAACTTGTTAAACGATAAATCTCTGCGTTAAACAACTTGTAAATAAATATCTTTTGGTATGGACGTGTTTACATATCCTCTGTTTGTATGAATAAGAGTCTGTAAATAGATTGTTAAAGATCCTTTCATACTTGCATACGACTCTGACAATCAAAAACTCTTTTCCATATATCATAAGAAAGAACTTACAATCTCTTTAGGTTCGGCAAATTCCAGACATAAGAAGGAATTTGACCTGACAAACTCACATTCCTTAAAATCCTGGGACAGGAACAGAGACATTATTAGACTGAAAATTTTACGATAAAGATGAAGACAGAAGAAACCATAAGCTTCAGTGAAAAAATAAGTACAGGATTTCAATGACTTTGCTGGATAGATTTGGAAAGGAGTTTATCCCAGTGGTATCACTAATTCTTCTGCGCATATGAATACATAAGTTCAAATATGTCTTATTTCAGTCGTCCTTAATTTTGCTAATCTATTTAAGATAATCCGTATATTACAGATCTTTAAGGTTTTCTAGGCGGGCCACCGCATCAGGAATAGGTCCTTTCAGTCCACTCGCGTGTAGATATCTGTTGACCATAATTGATACATGTTAGACGGTACATAAGTCGAAATGATAACGAGAAATTAAAAACTAGCAATGAAGGGACAAGCTTACGTACAGCCTTTTAAGCCGAGACCAGTTGCCAATATATGCTGGGATGATTCCACTAAAGTTATTGTCGCTTATCAAACTGCAAAAAAAAAAAAGTGTTTTAGAGTTTGAAAAACTATTTTTATAGGTTTTCTGGACTATCTTTCCACATACTTACCTAAAAAGTAAGCGGTTAGAAAGTGTCTAAGATCAATTCACAACCAAACTACATATAGTACGAAGTATTAATAGTGCTGAGCAAGAAAGCTTTAAATACGTTTTTCAGTTCAATCTAGGTGGTCAGAAAACAATTTGTTCAAAGAAAGGCAACAAGAAAGTTTTCATTTCAAAGGATGGCAACAACTTACAAGTGCTCAAGGTTTACTAGTCTAGCGAGAGTGATAGGCAAGCTTCCTGTAAATTGATTGGATGCAAGACCCCTGCAAAACCCAGTTTTAGTTAAGATCAAATGCTGTACATTTTTGGCATTAAATCGATAAATTTACATGCGATATATCAAAAGTAAAAGACTGTCTTACAATGCTCTAAGGTTGGTCAAGTTACCAAGCTCATCAGGGAATGGACCAGAGAACTGGTTTGCGTCAACCCTTCTGAAAATTTCACCACATCACCATAATATCAGGACAAATCAAAAGGCACAGAAGTAGGACGCAGTTAGAGACGCACAGGAGTATCAGATTCTTGAAGTTTTGCAACCAAGTTGGTAAATTCCCAGACAAACGATTCCCGGAGAGCCAGCTGCGAGAAAATGCAGAGCTACTCGTAAATCATAAAGGATGAAGCATCGCAAAGCGAGAAATAGACGGAGCTAACATGAAATTGAGGTATGGCATTGAAGTCCACTCCACTGGAATCGTGCCCGAAAGGTAGTTTGCGGATAAGTCGCTGCCAACAAGAGAAATAACTCGTAAGAAAAAAGAAATGTCTTAGCAAAATCCATAGAAACTCTAAGTCTGACACATCAACAAACTTTCTCTTTAATCTATCACATGTAAATACTTTTTTCACCCGCACGATTTTTCTTTTATTGTCATCTTTATCTATTTTAACACAGAAATGTTTGCTTTATTAGTTCTGCGTGGTAGGACTTACATGGACCGGAGGTATCGAAGCTTGGCCACCTCAGGTGGAATTTTCCCCAGAAGAGTGAAATTCGCTAGACTTCTGTATTTTTCGAAATTAATGCAAAGTAATGAAAAATTAGTAAATAACAGAGAGGGAGGAAAAAAAGAAAAATAAGACTCACAATTCTGTAATATGACATGTCATGTTATTGTTGAAGCTACAATCACAAGCAATGGTGTTGTTCACCTCCTGATTCCTAACAAAATCAACTTGTTGTACGATCATTAGAGATCCTAATCTACACGGGTCTTGATAACTTAGGTTCACTCTCCTTATACCAAGTGTAGTAGCTATCTCCTCAAGCGCATTCACTGCAGAAATTAGTTTATATATGGAAATTATTGATGTCAGCCTCTGATATTTATAATTAAGAAATAAGCTTATAATTTAATACATTCATCTGGATGAAGAGCGGATGAAGTGGATGTTGTGATTATGGTGAAGAAGAGAAGGAGAGCCGAGAATACGATCCACATTATCGATTTAAATTTTGTGGAATTGTTTCGTTAGTCACAATAAGAGATGAAATAAGTGTATTATGAAAGTCTTTTTTTTTTTGGCATCATATGGATATTTTCCTCCTATAGGGTCTTGGTCGTCGCCTAGTTGGCTGGCTAGTAGAGAGTACCTATGCATATACAACCAAAAGTTAATAATGGATAAAAGAAAAGCCACAAAAAAATCCGTAAGCCAAAAAAAACTCAAAATTTTACATCAATTACATTTTTTTTTTTATAATAAATCCCCTTATATATGGTCTGCAAAATTAAATCCATATTAAATCCATGGCACAAACATTCCGATATATATAATGTCTGTGTTTTCTTGTACTACAAGGTATTATAAACAACCTCAGCAAGGCAATCTCAATTTTTTGGTCGAATTCTAAACAAAACAGTAGGATTGAGATTGAGATTGAGATTTTAGGATCTGAGATAAGATCAGAAAAAAAAATGGTTGTAGGAGACCTTTCCCAACCAGACTTCCTCTAGAATTTCACTAGTTCACCAACCGTTGAACTGAAGGTGATAGCTAATGTAAAGGTTTGAAACAACTTTTATGATATGGCAAAGGCAATATGCACAACCGTTGGTATTACGAGGAAGAAATCTCTGCTTTGGAGTTTAAGGTGGCGGATTCTGTATTTAATGACTCTGGCGTGTTTGCAATATTCTCCATCAGCTTTAAGAAGTTTAAATCATGTCCATATACGGCAGGACCTGACAGAATCTGAGTTACTTCCATCTCTCCCTCGAGCATTTTCACCGCTTCTGACATCAATGGCCGTAACGAAGGAGATGCATTTGTGCAAACAAGAGCGACTCTGATCATCCTCACTGCTTCTTTGCTGTTGAATTCACCTTCAAGCATCGGATCTACGATCTCCATTATGTCCCCTCTCTGTTGCAGTGTCAGCGCCTGAGATGGATGTAAACTTCTTGTCAAAGAAATCAAGATTCAACTAGAACTGAGGACGAGAAAAAGGTAAAAGAAAGGAAAAAAGCTCCACAATTACCCAATTGATAAGCGAGGCGTTGTCATCTCCTGCCTTCTGTGTCAAATTTCTCTTCCCACTAACAATCTCCATTGCCACAGCCCCAAAGCTGTACACATCTGCTTTCTCTGTCAAGTGACCCGATAACGCATATTCTGGAGCCATATATCCTCTGCATCATACGAGAAATGAAGATAACTTCAAAGCTTAGAGCAAACTATTATGTTTCTACGCCATGGTGTGTCTATGGAATACTACTTACATGGTTCCTGCAACTCTGGTGCTAATGTGAGTGTTTTCTTCTTCGTGGAGCCTAGCCAAACCAAAGTCAGATATCTTTGCATTTAGGTCTGCGTCTAGAAGCACATTGGGTGTTTTTATGTCACGGTGGACCATTCTGATCGCAGATCCTTCATGGAGGAATTCCAGCCCTCTTGCGATTCCCACACAGATTTTCTTTCTCGCTGCCCAGTCCAGTTTCAAGGAGCTCTTTCCTGAAAATGGATATGAACCAAAGAGAAATTGTGTCATTTTACATGTGGTAACATAATATGTACACTCAAAACGTAAATAAGAAAACTGAATGACATTGATTTACCAAACAGCGCAAGAGCAAGGGAGTTATTTTCCATGTACTCATACACGAGCATCAATTGGTTCTTCTCGACACAGCATCCATAAAGCTTGACAAGGTTTGGATGATTCAGACCTGAGATCATTCCTATCTCATTCACAAATTCACGGTTTCCTTGGCATGACTTAGAAGAAAGCTGCTTGACTGCTATGATGGTTCCATCCAACAGCTCTCCCTGCATTAGAATTCTCGTATCAATATCAAACCTCCTTCTATGATAGTTTATTTTTCTTTTGTATACACGTCTGAGAATAACTTGGCATCTCTTATAGCATACTTTGAATACGGATCCGAAACCTCCTTCTCCAAGTTTATTGGCTTCATCAAAATTGTTTGTTGCAGCTTGTAGTTGTCTAAAAGTAAAGCAAACCGTTTGCAGACTATGGGCTCTCAGATCTATTGTTATCAGGTTTCAAAGAGAAAGTCATCAGTACTACTATGAGCAAATATGAGGAATGGATTTATATATACTTTTCTGAACTCGATCTGATACCTCCTTCTCTTGCGTTCTTGTCGCCTCTGCATCTTTTATGAGCATATAATCCCAAAACCAAAAGAATAAGTGCTACCAAGGAACCCATTACCCCGAAAATTAGTGGATAATTAGTGTGATGATTTTTCTCCGCTGCAAATAAGACCCTAAAAGTGTTAATGCATACACTAATCTACAGAAAGATGTTTGTAACTAAGTAATTATTTTTTTTTTGCGACCTCCACAATGTTGCTCCAGACCTGAAATTTTGAAACACGAATATTATTGCTAAAGGTGGCAATAACGAGTAACAAGAAGATGATGGTAAAACACAGAAAAGCAGCCAATAACAAAACAATTAAATAGTTTTTAAGTTTACTCACTGTGACACAAGGAGATTGCAGAGATAAGAGGACCATAATTTCCCCTTTTAGGAATGAGAGTTGTCCCTTTACCCGCCCAATACAACCGAATCTCTAACATATGGTTGGCGACATTCACATTCGCTTCTTTCACAACAGGCTTCAGAGTCCCATTAGCCTCCTCTTTGATATTAAAATCCCTCCATAACAATTTTCCCTAAATGCGGAAATGAACTTCAATTTTCCACGGAACTTAATTAGACTAGAAAAGCAATTATTTAGTAAACAATGATGCCATACCTGAACATAAACATCAAATATGCGTCTACCTAGACGACTGAATGGTTCTTCGTCTGAAAACTGAATCTCCATAAAATGGAGTTTCAAATTGTATGCTCCATTTTCCAAGCAAAAGGCATAATAAACAAGAGAGAGAGCAGATCGGCGTGCGGTCTTATAAAGATCAGGAGAATCTCCAGATGGTGTTAACCTAGTTGAGATTATGTACGAGTCATCATCATTATTATCATCCATAAAATCACCAGTGTTACTGATTCCCCAGTTATTCGATTGCTGATTTGTAGCTGCTTTGATTTCACTGTTATCAGCTTGATAAGTGACTTGACCCGAGGAGTTAGTAATATTTACATTTTCTCCACCACAATTGATATGTAACGATCGCTTATCTACAACCAACAACGATTATCACGATTTAGAGAAAAAAAAAGTACAGGTGTCCGATTTTAAAGTGAATAAAGAGGAAATTAACAAAAGTCAAATTCTCTAATGTATCTATGTTAGAGATAAGTTAGAACGGCTCAAAGTGCACTTACAGTTCTTGCATTTGATTGGACCAGCACATGGAGAAAGCTCAGTTCTGTATAACAAGACGATCACAATATTTAAGCCTCTATTCAGTGCGAGACTACCAAAAGATAACTACTACATGATAACGCAGAAGAGTGAACTTACAAATTGTTTGAGCTGTGGTATGTATTAATGTTACTGATACAATACAAAGTGAGAGCACAATTAAACTTCAATATGAGCATGTTATAAACAAATAGGTACACATAATTTTGTTTGTACCTCCTTTCCTGGCAGCTAGAGGACCATGAGAAATTGTTATAAGAGAGATCACTGTGAGATTCAACAAACGTAGAAAATCAACTGGAAGATTAAATTACATGACGCAAAATTTCTCAAGCCATACAAACAAGAGAAAGGCTGAAACGTACATATTTGATTTTCTGTTGAGGAATACACCAGACTTGATGTTTCCAGAAAGCATATTGCCAGTCAAATAGCTGTAAGAACATGTCAAAAGAGTAAATTATCCGTGTGTGATTCTGTGATACTCATCTTAAATTATCGGCATCTTACGTATATAGTGGTGCTGATTTTATTCCAAAATCTTCACCAGTCAACTTGTTAAACGATAAATCACTGCAGCAAACAACGTTTACAAAACAAATTTTCTTTTCATATGAAAAAGTTTATTAAATATTGTCTTTATTTGCATATATAAATCTATAAATTCAGCAGAAGTTTTAAATAGATCCTGACATACTTCAATATCATTCTCACACTTTTTTATTTTCTTTATGATATTTATGGATGCGCTTACCTATGAGTCCGACAATCTACTGTACAACTAGAACTGATATAGTACAGTAAATTTAGGGTATGACTGGAAAGCATTTTTAATACGAATAGTTAGTGGGAATAGTTTATTCCTTCCCGCTAAAATATTGCCAATCAAGTGGATTTATATTTTTTTTATTTACTCCACTCACTGTTAAAACAAGTAAAAACACACAAATTGTCAGATTTGATGAGAGTAACTCTATTTTCAACTTTTTCCTCTTTATTTCACTTTTTCTTTTCCTCTCAATCCCACTTATTTATGTTTCTCTCATTTACTCCAAAATAACCAATTAGAGCTTTAGTGTCTAATTGGTTAAAGACTTAAAGATTGTAGAATTTATGCTATAGATTGTTTAGCTGTGCCCTAGATTTAATTTAATGCTTTAGAAAAATTTGATTTTCACAGCCATATATTTGCTTCTTAAAAAATCTTATGGCTATAAATTAATGTTTTAAAGCTAAAGAATGATTGGTTCACAGATAGACTGTAGGAAATAAAATTGGTCGTTCATAGCTTGTACAACTCTTTCCAATCAGCCCCACACATATAAATGAACAATGTCATGAGTATATGCATATATCTCAGCAGGTGAAACATATTAAGCAATCTGGTTTTGAAAATTACAAAGTCTTTTTTTCACATTTCACCAAACAGAAAAAAAACTTACAGAGTTGTCAGATTTGGTTTACTCCAGATGTAAGAAGGAATTGGACCAGACATATTCACATTCCTCAAAATCCTAAAAGAAGGACGAAGACTTTAGTTTGACATTCTCAAATAAAATCAAGCTTTAGTGGAAAACACATACAGGTTTTTGATGGCTTTGCTAGATATATTAGGAAAGGAGGGTATGCCAGTCGTATCACTAATACTCCTGAAAATGAATACAAGGCTTAAAAGATGAGACTCATTTGAATGGTACTTTTGCTTATCAAGTAAAAGCACTACTATAGTTACAGTTGAATAAGATTTTCTAGGCGGGCTACTGCGTCAGGAATAGGCCCTTTCAGTCCACTTGCGTATAGATCTCTGTTGATCATAAATCGACAAAACTTAGCTGACATTAAAACACAATCTATAAAAGATATTACAATTAATGAAGATGGGCAATCTTACAGCCTTTGGAGGCGAGACCAGTTGCCAATATATTCTGGG
This sequence comes from Sisymbrium altissimum, assembly GCA_900406495.1. Taxonomy (NCBI): domain Eukaryota; kingdom Viridiplantae; phylum Streptophyta; class Magnoliopsida; order Brassicales; family Brassicaceae; genus Sisymbrium; species Sisymbrium altissimum. The sequence continues at coordinate 3,340 of OVBI01001990.1, read as the reverse complement.
ATGATGCCACTGAAGTTATTGTCAGATATCCTACTGCATAAGGTAAACAAACAACTAGTTCACTTGCGGGTCAAGGAAAATTTCTCAACGCAAAAGCTTAATCAAGAGGTTTCAGCTCAATCTAGCTAGGTGCCAATAAAACAACAATTTCGTCAAAATTTCAAACCAAATACATCCGCTCGGGAGCTTAACAAATTTACTCATATTAATTCAGGCCTAAAAGAAGACCATTTCTAGTTAAAAACGCAAAAAAAATAAACTTTATGAAAACTCTAGCTGCTAATATTGCAGCAACAACTTACAATTGTACAAGGTTTACCAGTCTAACCAGAGTGCTAGGAAGGCTTCCTGTAAATTGATTGGACGCAAGACCCCTGGAAAACTCAGTTTTCAGAAGAGATTATAGCTAGCTTAACACTTAAGTATTTCCGTAAAGCCAAAAATTCTTGTGATTTTGGAAAATGGTTTAGATGCATAAAGAATCTTACAAAACGGTTAGGCTGGTCAAGTTACCAAGCTCATCAGGAATCGGACCAGAGAACTCGTTGGCTTCAACCGCTCTGGGAATTTTATCATATCAGCGTAATCTCAGTTCAAATCAAAAGGCATATTCAGTTTAGGAAACAATTTGAGACGTACAGGAATGTCAGGTTCTTGAACTTTTGTAAACCAGATGGTAAAGGCCCAGACAAACGATTCGCGCAGAGGGAGCTGCGAAAAAAGGCAAAATTACCTACCAGATCATGAAGAACATATATATACATAGAGAGAGAGAGAGAGCTGACATGTGATTGAGGTTTGGCAATGAAGCCCACTCCATTGGGATTGAGCCCGACAGGTAGTTTCGGCAAAAGACTCTGCAAAGAAGAGCAGAAACTCACTATAAAATGTTCTCATTAGAGATTGCCTCGCATCAGGTTTTGTTGATTTCTCCATTTTTAAGTCGATTTTCAAAATTTATTAATAAAGAGGAGATTGCCAAACTGAAGATGTTCCAATTTCTATTTATTCTGCTTTGAAATTACCCAAAGTCGATTTGTATTTTTAAAGTTTTTTAACAAATGATAAGTAAAACGTAAAAAACCCAGAATTTGAATTTTAGATTAAAAGTAATCTATATTAAGCTAAATTGTAGTAAAAAATATATATATTCATAAGAAATACATAAGAGTATTTTATTGCTGGATATTCTACCAAGATAACAACTTTAAATAGAAAACAGGAACAAATAAACTATTTCAAAAACTGTGCTTTAATAATTAATTATACATTTCAAAAACAACAAATGAAAAATAGAAAACAGTACTTATTATAAATAAGCATTCATTTAACAGTACTTACCTGAGTTTGAAGTACATGGTAATGAAAAATTATTTTAGATTATGAAATCTTTTTCTAATTATTATTAATATATCATACTTTTATTTTATAGTATACCAAATAATATACAAATATAAATATAGTTGAAATTTAGTTGAAATACTTATCAATGTACTATTTCGTAAGACATATCCACTCTGTAATTCTGTTATACCAGTTTTACTGACGCAAGGCACGACAGCGTGTCCAACCACTTTGGGAACATCTAATTCGGCCATTATTTTGACAGTGGGAAGCTCTCTATCACTAATAGTGAGTCACTATAGTGACGAAAGTGACAAGAAGAGGTATCAATTCATCCTCGTAGAACTCCCCTATAAAATAGGAGAGACTGCAACGGGGAAGGTAAGAAAAAAGAGGACTCGGAAACCTAAGCATATCATTCCTAAATCAAACAGAGAGGAGAATTAGAAGAGAGCTCTTGCCCTCTCTTAAAAAACTTTTTTTTATTTAAAACTTTTTTTTATTACTAATATAACCTATTATGGAGGCTTTTTTTAAAAAAACTTCCTTTTCTTACTAATATAACCTACCTAATAAAGTTTATAGAAATTTTTATAATTTTATAAATATGTATGTTATAAAACTTCATAAGCCGTATACTATTTTATAACATGTATTAGGAAAATGGAAATTAGTCTAACCCTTTCACCAATATTTAATATAAATGGCTTTTTGTTTGTTTTAGCTTATAAGATTTTTTTTTTCCAATTTATTATTTTAGTGAACTATACATTTTTAATTCTTAATAATTATATTATATAAAATTTAAAGTGTATACCATTTTATAACATACTTTTGTAAACAATCTTATGAAAACCTATAAATGCCTTCTTCTATAAATTATCCTTACTACATGATACGTGGAATTTTTAATAAAATGGTATCAAAAGACTAATTTGGAATTTTTTTTAATACATTTTGATTTTTTTTCCTCCATGTTAAATATAAATCAACCAATCAGTTTTTCGAAGCAATCACAAAAGTGAGTATCTGTTCTGTTCGTTTGATTAAAGGGGCTTCACTTGGCAAAAATTGGAAGTTGAGTAATTTATTTTTGTTTTGGAGTTTTCCTCTCTATAAATAGATTAGAAACCATATACATACATATGCAAACTAATCATCGATTCTGTAAATAAATTCCAAACTTACATCTTCTGGAGAAACTGAAGCTTGGCTAACTCAGGCGGAAGTTTCCCTGAAAGACTTATGGACTTGAGAATACTTTGATTGCCCAAAACCAACAAAAAAAAAAACATTAGGAAAGAAGAGAATAAAGATTTGATAAGAGAAGACAAAAGTTTAACACTCACAATTCTGTAATATGACATGTCATGTTGTTGTTGAAGCTACAATCACAAACAATGGTGTTGTCCGTATCCGAATTCGAAACAACACCAAGTTTTAGAGTTTTTAAAAGGCAAGGATCTCCGTCGCTTAGGTTCAGTCTCTTGATTCCAAGTGTAGTAGCTATCTCCCCAAGCGCATTAACTGCCAAGTTATCCAGTATCTTTATGGAAAAAGTATGGATGTACCTTAAATATTATAAGAATCAAGATTTTGATGTAATACATTCATCTGGATAGAGAGCTGGCGAGGTGGATGTTGCTAGAGTCGCCACGAAGCTTGTGATGATGGTGAAGAACAGAAGCAGAGCCGAGAAAACGATCCACATTATTGATTTAAATTTTGTGGACTTGTTTGGTTCGTATTACCGTCAATAAAATATTAAATAAGTGTAATGATGAAAACTATATCTCAAGATATTATCTAGTTTTAGGTCTTCTTGGTCGTCGCCTCGTCGTATAGTAGAAAGTCGCGATACATATATGACCAAAAGTTATAGACTATTTACCTTAATTACTTTCGATCTCTTGTATTATTATTTAAGAAGTACATTTTTTTTAAAAGAGTAATTAGGAGCCATATACAAAAACTTTGCCGAAATGTGGTAGATAAC
>OVBI01001989.1:0-25506 GCA_900406495.1 Sisymbrium altissimum | reverse complement strand
CGTGAAAGGAGTTCTCTGAGCCTCTTCGAGAACACGTTCGATTTCAGGGGCCTCGCTGGTTGCTCGATGGACTTGGGATTTAACCCTTTTCATCTCATCGGCGGTTTGGATCAGCTGTTTGCTTAACTCATCAAGTTCGCTTTCTTCGACTACCCGCTGAACATCATCATCATGTGGTCGAAGAGCCTCTTCTCGTTCTCGCAAGATAGCGAGCTCTTTGTCAGTTAGGTCATCTTCACGATCCGAGAGATCTACCTCATTCTCAGGTCGAGTATCATTGTTTTGACCTTCAGAATTAGGGTTTCCCTCAGCGCGTGTTTCATTGTTGATGGTTGATGTTTCCGAGGGGTGATGCAAGAGAGTTGCAGCAGTAGGGTTGATCCTACGAGAAGATGGTGTTCTGAAAGAACTTCCTCGTGGATCACGCCTTGAAGCTCCTGGTCCTCCTGGAGTAGTGAAATCGAGGCGCTTTCTCAAAAGAGAAGCCCTGGATTTCTTTTCCTTCCTGAGATCTTCGATGTATTGAGTCAGGGTTTCCGAAAGCTTTTCGTGTTCCTGATTATTCTTCTCAAGAGCCAGCACAGAAGATCGAAGCTGAGCTATGGTAGCCGCATATGTTCCATCTCCATCTCGATGTTGAGTAGATGATGGGGGTTCGTCTCCACCCATAGTTTCGAGGTTTCGATCTAGGGTTTTCGCTTTCGAGAGTAAATATTTCTCGTACACCCTCCTTCTAGCGCCAAATTGTGAGAACCGGAATTCACCTCAATGTATTTTCTTATATTTAATGTGACGATCCGAGAATCTTGCGAGAGAAAGCACAAAGTAGAGAGAAAGATCGAAAAAGGAAACTAGGTCAAAAAGAGAACGAACTTTTATTACTATAATGTATTGAATGCGTAAAACGGCTTAGAATGTGTTACAAGATGTAGGGATCGATCCTTATTTATACTGAGACAACCTAAGCCCTAGATAACCTATGTTTCGATGTGGGACAAAAGGTCTTTTCTTTTTTCCGATAACTTTTCCATAAATCTTCGAGGAAGCTTCTAGAACCTTCCGTAAGCGGGTTTCAGCCTTTTTCGGTCCATCCTTCCAGCTTGGCCCAAGTCCATTCTTCGTCTAGTGGTTTTCTCCGGTTAGTTCGATAGACGAAACATCGCGATGTTTCGAGAAACTTACGAAAATATCAGTATGTTTTACCAAAAAGCCATGAAGACGAAGAAAGAAGCGAAACGAGACGAAACGAAGAGTGTCAGCCAGCTCGATCAGCATTCCCTACCGAGCTGGACAGCATTCAGCATGCTGACCGTCCAGCTCGGTAGCCTGGGTGCAGGAAATGCTGAACTTGCTTGCTTCCAGGTCGATGGTGTCGTCCAGCTCAGTATGATGGAGATCTTCCGGTAAGTCGTGGGATGCGTCCAGCTCAGTATGCTGAAGGGTGACGACTAACTCGGTAGCCAGGAGGGTAGATTTTACCGAGCTGACTGTCATATGCCGTCCAGCCAGGTAGGAATGGTGAAGGAAACACCCAACCAACTGCTCCAAGCTTCCGTACCGAGCTGGACAGCAATACCCAACTTGTGGACCCCATAACTTTCTCATATGAACTCCCTTTGATCTAATTCTTCTTCCATGAGCTTCATAATTGAGTTAAGAACATGTTCCAAGTGGTTTCATGTTCAAAATTCTTATGGTTTGGAAGATAAATCTCGATCATTTAACATGTGTCCTTTTCAGCTCGGAACTCTCGAAAAGTGTCATCTAGCTCGGTTTCCAAGTGGGGAAGGATTATACCGAACTGGACGCATCATGCTGTCCAGCTCGGTACAAAATTGGGAGAGTGGTACCGAGCTAGGTGCATCTTGATGGCCAGCTCGGTAGATTTGTACCGAGCGGGCTACTCTGTGCTGTCCAGATTGACGTTCGGTGGCAAATGCTTGGCAAAACATGCATTCAGGTCGTGTGTGTCAGTCAGCTCGGTAGGATTTGCTGCCAAAACACCGAGCTGGCTGTCCTGAATGCCTGGTTGATTGCCTTTTACTCGAAAAATTGTAAACTTTCGTCAGTTTATCGGAGAAATCGTTCAAAGGACGAAATGACCAGCTGAACATGATAGAGAGATGTCAGTCAGCTCGGTATCACTAGCAGGTCTTGATACCGAGTTGGCTGTCTTATTTCGTCCAGCCGATCATCCCTTGTTCAACGATTTGCGAGTTCATTGATTCCTCGGAAAAACTCTCGAAAGACAGTTTTTCTTACTTTCTTTGCAGAGTTATCGACAGAGTGGTTCGAAATGAACTTTCTCCGAACTCATATCTTAATATGGAAATTTTTATTCGATATTTGAATATTTTAATCGTTAATTACGGAAATGTGGATTTTGACCCCAACAATTAGCGTAGTGGACATGAGATTGGTTTGAGATTAGTGCCGATGTGTTACTGTAGCTGATGGTTTGGCAATACTCCTTAGGGTTCATAACATCTTTGCTTGGAAATGATGTTTGGGAAGTTGTAACTATACCCTTGTTGCATTCTAACGTTTTGACTCAAGAAGTGAGGGGACCAATCTGTTGGTGAGCTCAGTGTTGAGGCCATATATCTTGTTGTGTACGTCAGTGAAACATTGGTGGATATCCCCTGTGATTGTTGCTTTGCCCCTTAAATAAGCTACTTCATGCTTCCTTCGATGTCGAAACTCTGTTATGGTCGTGGAGCTGGTTGACCTTGATTGAAATCGGGTGGTGGAAATCCTTGTGGCCTTTGGTGAAAGTTCCTTTGAATTTCTTTTTCTTTGTTGATAGCCTTGCTGGTTGTTGTAGTTGATCTAAGCTCTTGGTGCTCCCTGTTGCTGCTGAGGGTACCTTTGATCCTGTGGATTAGCCACGTTGGTGTTGCGGTAGGAGAGATTGTTGTTTGGCCGCCAGTTATTGTATCCTCCTTGGACATTTAGGTATGTCATTTCTTCAATCTGATATCCGTCTCCTTCTTGTGGGATTATTTCTCCAACATAATGTACTTCATTTGCTATCGTGTGAGAGTGTTTGAGCTTGTCCAACTTGTAATTTATCTCCTTTATGAGTTTCTTGTTTGAATCTCCTTCATCTCTGGTGCTTCTGTTAGTGCGGTCATAGTCACTATAAGTGGAGTCACTGTGGGCAAGGTTTTCTACAAGTTGTGAACCTTCATTTACTTCTTTTGCAAGGAAATTTCCATTGCTACTGGTATCCAGGAGCATTCCGATCCTAGGGAGGACACCTCTATACAATGTACTTAGGAGAGACTCTTGAGAGAAGTCGTGATGTGGACACTTTGATGTGTAGCTTTTGAAATGTTCCCGTGTTTCTCCAAATGTTTCGTTGGTTTTTTGTGTGAAGCCGCTGATCTCGTTCCTCAGTCTAGCAGTCTTTGTAGGCATGCAAAAATTGGTTAAGAAGGTTTTTTTTGCAGTCAGCCCAAGTGGTAATTGATCCTTTCCAAATAGTCTTTTCCCATGCATGCGCTTTATCATCAAGTGAGAATGGAAAGAGGTGTAGCTTGAAGCCGTCCTCACTTACTCCATTTATCTTCGTCATAGAGCAGAATCTATCAAAGTTGTCGAGGTGGTCTAGTGGATCTTCAAAGGGTAAACCGAAGAAACGGTTCCCTTGCACCATAGAAATGAGACCAATCTTGATCTCGAAGTTGTTATTTTGCACCGGAGGAGGCTGTATACCAGTATGGTTTGTAATTGTGCTTGGTGTGTCATTGGCTCCAATTGGCCGTGGTGCACGTTGGTGTTGAGCATTTGCTTGACTTTGTTGTTGTTGCCGTTCAGGTATGTTCCTGTTGAGTGCAACAGCTTGGTTTTGTGGTTGAGCATCTGCTTGCTCTTGTTGTACTGCGTCACGCACTCCTTAGTGTTGTTGATTTTCAGCGATGGCAGGTGCATCTCAGCCGAGTAGAACAACGTGGACATTCATTGTCGTGTTGTTGGTGGGTTTTTGCTTGTGGCTTGATCCTTTGCAAGTAAATCGTTCGAGTAGGTTGATGTTTTGTCTGGTTCAAGAAGATATTGTTTTCCCTTGGAGCGTATATTCATTTGAATCATGCACCGGAAAAGTAAAAATCTATTAAACTTATTAGAGCAAAAGGCAAGTCCTTTAGTGCTGAAAACTGATTTGAACAAAGCTTCCCTATAATGGCAACGACGCCAATTGACAAGCTAAAGTTTGTTCACTCCACTTGAATCAATACCCCACTATTCAGACGAATGTATTATAATTAGGCTTATATCAAACCACTTGTGGTAGTTTGAAGCAAATCAGTTTGTGCGCAGCAAATAAAGTCTTACCAAATTAAAAATCAAAGATTGCAAAGAAGTAAAGAAATGACTTTATGTCACTAAAGGGCAAAATAACTTAAAGTAAAACTTGAAACGAAAAAGCAATAATTGGAATAAGGTAGTATACAGCATATTATTAAGCTAAAGCAAGATTATAACAAGTAAAGGTTCAGACTTTTATAAGATAGAAGAGAGTCTTGATGGGGTTTAGGTAGATTAGAGGTGCTTTAATGATGTGGTCTACTCGGTATACTCTCAACACGTCATTGTGAGGGTTTGTGGAGCTGATTCTTAAGTAAGAGGGCTGTTTTAGATTATCGCACTCTTGTGGGTACGATCCCTTTAAAATCAGAGCCTGCAAAGTTACCTTATGCCGAGTGACGGTGCAAAGGTTCAAGTTTTATAGTCATTCCTTATGACACTTTGCGGTTCCTTTATCAGCCAATCTCTTGGGTAATGGAATCCACATCTACCTTAGTGGTTCAAGCTTCAACCTAAAGAGTGGTTCTATCATAAAGGGAGCTTAAGAACATGCAATGGGAGATCAAGCAATACCGAGCTTTAAGAGGGACTAAAGAAAAAAGAATCTGACTTTGAGTATGAAACCGATAAATAAGACCTAAATGGAACCTCCTTTCCTTCAACCGACCTAGTAGCGCTCAAGGAAACTCACTCTTCATGGACCAAACCTTGAAATCCATAAGGAAGTGAGATAAGCTCATGAGGAGTTAAGATGAAAAGAAAAGGACTTAAATAAAAGCAAGAAAGTAAATTGTAAGAAAGTAAATTGCAAGGAAATAAATTGTAGAAACTTAAATTAATATAAAGATAAACTGAGTTCAAGCTCGCCAACGAGCATAAATGAGAGTAAATATAAGAGCAAGAACAGAAATAAGACAAAAAGAATAAAGAAACAATTACTAGAATCCCATGAAACTATGTATATATTACTATAATAAAATATATTTTTCAAAAATTACTCAAATTTTTATTCGCCCTAGGAAATGACGATAAACACCCTTTATTATTTTTTTGTAATTCAGATTATTTTTAATTAAAAAGTGAATAAAATTATCAATAAATCTATGTCACAAAAATGTAATATACGTTAGAAACTAACAAACCACATTTTTTTCCCCGCGACTAAACCTTAACCGTTTGATATTGTTACTTTCGACATTGTTGCTTTCGAAATCGTCTTCTCTGAAGCTGTTCTCCGATATCGTCCGATATCTTCTTCTCCGCAAGGGTCTTCCCCAATTGATATTATTGTTTTCGAAAACGTCTTCTCTGAAATTATCTTCTCCGATATTGTCTTCTCGAAATTGCCTGTAATTGTCTTCTCCGGTATGTTGTCTTCTCTGAAACTGTCTTCTCTAATATCGTCTTCTCCGGAATGTTGTTGCTGAGTTAGTTTTCTATTGCGACTGAGTAATATATTATCTTGTGGCTGAGTTAGTTTTATTTTGCGGCTGAGTTAGTTTTATTTTGCGGCTGAGTTACATATTATATTAATTGTGTGGCTGAGTTAGTTTTCTATTGCGGCTGAGTTATATATTATGTTGTGGCTGAGTTAGTTTTCTTTTGCGGTTGAGTTACATAGTTTGAACTAATGCTTCTGGATTGAGTTGATCACTTCTGGATTGAGTTGATCACTTCTGGATTGAGTTGATCACTTCTGGATCAGTTCTCGATAACTAATGCTCTATGAGCATATCGAACTAGGTGTTTTTCTAAATCGTCAATGATGTTCTCAATATTCACAACCTAACACAACAACCTTCAAAGTAAAAAAGAAATCGGTTTCAACAAATTTATCCTCGACTATTGCTGGCCCCAATGGACTAAACTGGTGTTGGGGTAAAAACCTACATTTCCAGAATTAATGATTAAAATATTTGAATATCGACTTACGGAAGGTTCTAGAAGTTTCCACGAAGATTTATGGAAAAGTCGTCGGAAAAAGGGAAGGACCTTTGTCCCACATCGAAACTTAGGTTGTTTAGGGCTTAGGTTGTCTTAGTATAAATAAGGATTGATCCCTACCTCTTGTAACATATTCTAAGACGTTTACACATTCAATACATTATAGCAATAAAAGTTCGTTCTCTTTTTGACCTAGTTTCTTTTTTTCGATCTTTATCTTTACTTTCTGCTTTCTCTCGCAAAGTTCTCGGATCCTCACATTAACAACTTTACGAAAATACATTGAGGTGAATTCCGGTTCTCACATTACTCTTGATGTGTTTGGAAATGTTTCCAATCTCACAATGTTCATTAAAGTCAAGAGAGCTCTCAATAGTTTATCACAAGGAGACATGGAGATCAATGTCTTTTTTGGGAAGTTCAGAAGCTTGTGGGCTGAGTTGGAAATGCTTAGGCTAGCTACTCTTAATGTTGTGGTTCTGAATGAAAGAAGCGAGCAAGATAAAGTCTTTAGCTTGCCTATGGTGCTAAATCCAGTCTTCAACGATTTGGTGAAGCATTTGATTTGGATGAGGTTTACTCTGAAATTCAGAAGGAACAAGGAGCAGTTGGGCTGTTTGGTTCTAAGGGAAGTGAGCTAGTGTTGGCAAAAAAAAATGAGGCTGCTGTGGCTAACAAGGGGACTTATGGTGGTGCTGAGGACAGAGAAGTTTGAGCACTGCACGAACAAGGGGCACTTGAAGAACAAGTGTTGGATCTTTTACCCACATCTCAAGCAGAACCGAGGCAAAGATCAAAGAAAACCGCGAGAAAACCAGGCAAGCAATGAGGTGTGTGGGGAGGCGGGACCATCTGACCGTGACAAGGAAGATGCAGCACTAAGGGCCTCAGCTGAATATGTCAAGAAAGCGGACTTTGATACTCTTATCAAAGCATTGAAAGAGTCTAGTAAAACCATAAAAGCCTATAGCTTTCATGTATTGCATAGCCATTTAATGGAAGAACATGTTTCTAATCATGCTTTGAAAAATGATAAACCATTGATTGTTGACTATGGTGCTAGCCACAAAAGGCATGTTCATTGGCTACTCTATCAATTAGAAAGGGTACAAGTGCTACATTCCAGAAACAAGGAGGGTTCTTGTGTTAAGAGATGTGAACTTCATGGAGTCAAAGGGCTTTTATGAAGAGAAAAGTTGGGATGACCTGAAGGATCTACCTCATTCTACTTCAGACATAGCCACAACTCTCAGGTTCTTACTTCAAACCTTGCATGGAGACAGACCACAAGAGCAGACTTCCGCACCATCTGTACCATCCGATCATGCTGAAGCTGAGTTACAATCAAAGGAAGATATTGAGATAAGAACTGAGGTTCAAGAGGAGGAAGTGGAAACAGTTCAAGAGGCTACACCACACCAAGGAGAGTCTGAACCAATACCTCCACAAAAAGAAGCACCGTCAGAACCAGTCCCTAGAAGAAGGCAGAGGTTAATGAAGTAACAAGAATCCATTTCACAAGAAGCAGCACCAGTCCTTGGACGAAGCCAAAGGAAAAGAAATGAAGTAGTTTACTACAACAATCAAGCTGTTGCGCATCCAACACAAGCTGTGTGTTCACTTGCTCATGTCCGTGAAGAACATCAAGTGTTCATTGGAATCTTGGATCAAGAAATGGTTCCTAAGACTTATGAAGAGGCCAAGGAACATAAGGTGTGGAGAGATGTAGTTGGTGATGAGAAGTAAGCTATGATGAGGAATCACACTTGCGATAAAGCTGATTTGCCAAAGAAGAAGAAGTCTGTGAGCTTAAAGTGGATCTTTACCATCAAGTATAAGAACAATGGGGAAATTGAGAGGCCTAAGGCAAGGCTTTTAGCTAGGGTTTCACTCAGACCTATGGTGAAGACTATAGAGAGCCGTTTGCTCCAGTTGCTAAGCTTCATATTGTGCGTGTTATGCTGTCTCTTGCTACAAACATGAAGTGGGATCTATGGCAGATGGATGTGAAGAATACATTTCTTCACGGGAAATATAAGAAGAGGTGTATATGACTCCTCCACCTGGTGTTTAGGTTACTCTAGGGAAAGTGTTAAAGCGTAGGAAGGAAATCTATAGTCTGAAGCAGTTCCCAAGAGCGTGGTACAGAAAGCTGAGCATTACTCTCTTGGACTGTGGCTTCAGAAGGTCAGAAGCTTACCACACACTCTACACACTTCATAGCCAATCAGATATTGATGTCATTCTCATTTATGTGGATGATATAATCATCTATGGGAATGACAATACATGTATCATTAAAACTAAAGCTTATTTGCATTTCATGTTTGACATTAAAGATCTTGGAGAACTAAGGTACTTCCTTTAGATAGAAGTTTGTAGATCAGAGAAATGTCTCTTATAGTCCCAAAGGAAGTACATTCATGATATCGTTAGTGATGCAGGTCTAAAGGATGCTAAACCAGCTAGGACACCTCCAGGATCGATATAAGGCTAACCAACAGGGGGAGATGCAGATGATAGTCTCTTTGCTAATGCAAAGCTATACAGATGCATGGTTGGTAAGCTTATATACCTCACTATTACTCGTCCTTACTTGTGTTTTGGTGTGCATCAGGTGAGCCAACATATGTAAGCTCCAAGGATGTCTCATTGGAAGATGGTGCACAGGATTCTGCGCTATCTCAAAGGGACTTCAGAGCAAGGCATATGGATAGGATGAAATGGAAGTTCAGAGATTGGTGGTTATTATGATGCTGATTGGGCTGGAAATAGGGGGGACAGAAGATCAACTTCTGGGTATTGCACCTTCATTGGAAGGAACTTAGTAACGTGGAAGAGGAAGAAGCACAAGGTTGTAGCTTGTTCAAGTGCTGAAGCAGAGTACCAAGTAATGTGGAGGCTGACAACCGAGTTGATGTGGCTGAAGATGCTTCTTGCTGATTTTGGGATTGAGTCTTCAACACCAATCACTATGCATTGTGATAACCAGTATGCCATTCAAATTGCATCCAACCAAGTGTTCCATGAAAGAACAAAGCCTATAGAAGTGGACTGCCACAGGGTCAGAGAGCAGATCGAGTTAGGAGTCATTTTACCTTTGCTACACTAGAAGCTCAGATTAGTTGGTGGACATCTTCACCAAACCTACCAGCTTGAAGACCTGTGAATTCATTTGTGAGAGATTGGGACTTATTAGTCTTCCAGCTCAAAAATCCCCTACGTGAAGAGCTCATACTCTTTTTCCCTAAGTGAAGTTTTGTCCCATTGGGTTTTGTTCACTTAGGTTTTTAATGAGGTGGGTCTTCTAACTTTCCAAGCTAAGTCTCCAGCTTCCTTATGACTTAGCTTGAGGGGGGGGGGGGGTTAAACTAGATCGTTCAAGCTCACCTAATCTAGTTCTATGGTCTGATCAAGACGGTTCTAAATCGCTATGTCCGTACAGTCCGTACAATTTAGGGTTCAAAATGAGTTAACTTGGGTGTTCAAGCATCTGGAAAGGATTGTGGACGTCAACGAATTCTAGATCCTTCTTTTATGGATGTTGTGAGCATTTTAAACATGTGCCCAAAAGAAATATAGCTGTTGGCAAAAACAACTTTTACTTTTACTTTATTACTTTTACTTTATAGCATCTTTCCTTTAGCTTTAGCATATTCTTTTTGTTTTTCCTTTTCTTTATATACATGTATACAATTGTACAATTTCCTTAAGAAATGAGAATTATCTATTTCTCCTTATTCTGTTGTCATTCATTCTCTCTAATCTCTTAATCTCTTTTTAATCTTTCATAAACTCTTAATCTATTGTTTAATCCTTTAATTTTGATTTTTTTTTTTTTAATTTTTTAATTTTTTTGTTTCCTTTTTTGTGGGACCCATTTCCTTTGGTGGGATCCGCACATTTCTTCTATAAAGAAACTTCCACCCCTCCTCACTTCTCACATTTTTCATTCCATGTTTTGTGAGAAGTGACTTCTGCCTTCTCTCTAGTTTCTTTCTCTAAGTGCTGCCAATTTCGTTTTTGGGATCAATGGAGTTCCGTGCACGGTTGTTGGCAAATGCGAAGAAATCTTTTTCTTCCTCCTGATGCATCCTAGGGCAGCTCCCCGAATGTCGGAGACCCCATGATCCCTGCGCTGAGCGAGATGGACATTGACGATACTGGGGGATCCTCGTATGATCCTGAGCCTCAGGTGACCTTTCCTGATGCCGAGAAGGTCGATGACGAGGCTGCTACAAAAATTGTGGTGAATGCTGATGATGGATCGCCTGCTCCTTCTCGAGCAATGCTTCCTCTACCTCCTCCTGTTCGTAAGCAGATAGTATGTGCCATTCCTTCTGCTTCCAGTGGCTTGGCTTCCCGTGGAAAGAAGAGAACCTCCCCTGTTCCGAAGAAGGGTGGCACTCTCGAAGGTCCCAGCGAGAAAAAGCTGAAGGGTCTGGCCCAAATTGGCTCCTCTTTCAGAAGAGAAAGCTAAGGTTTGTACAATGAGGATCGATGAGTCGAAGAACTTGTGCCGTAGCACTGGACAGTGCATGGATCTTGTTTCGAGGATCAAGGATCCAATGGATGGTCCCTTTGACCTCGACACCATGTATGCTCCAAAGCCATATTCTGACTTTGCTCAATGCTCCATGAGGGTAAGCGTCATTCTTGTAACCATTCATGTGTCCTGTTTTGATTTTGTTACTCACTGATAGTTTGGTTTTGCATCTTATGTCTTTGTTTAACAGGAACGTCCACGAGTGGGAGGACGGTATCCATAAAGCTGAGCGTTACGAGACCAACACAAAATATCAGAAGGATCGTCTCAAGGAGAAGTTGGACACCACGACTCTCAAGAATGAGGAAAAGGTGATGAACCTCGGTAAGGAGTTGGCTGCTGCGAAAGAGGAGGCAAACCGGCATGCTGCTTGCGCTGCTCGTTTTGTCAATGCCCGTGATGATCTCGAGTCTCGGATCAAGGAGCTGGAGGAAAAGCTTGCCGAGAAGGACAATGCCTTCAAGGCGAAGTTCTCAAGGGCATATCGAGACGGGTATAAGGCAGCCATGGATAAGAGCCAAGCTCGGGAGGATAAGGCATTGGCTCTGACTGATCGGTTTGTTTCGAACCGCGACTCCGAGGCATGATATGTAATGAGGGTTTGTAACTCCGAAGTGATTGCTGTTTTTGATAGGAATGATCCTAAGAGGATAGCCGAGGAGCGTGAGAAGAACGAGAAGATGAAGGCGGATTTCATCGGTTTCGACGGTTTGGTTGATCGTGCGATCGACGAGCTTCGTGGATGCCTTGCTGGATCTTCGGTTTTGGCTTCTCGTTAATGCGGAGATGTCTCACTCGACAGCTCGGCCAAGGAGGGCACGGAAGGCCTTACTGCGATGGCCGCCGAGAAGACTGCAGAGGAGGATCAGGCCTAGACCACTATCACCTCTATCATATTTTTTTTTTGTTTGATTTAATGGGTCCATTGAGGCCCACACTACGACTTTGGCCAGGAATAGTCCGGATGGTTGTTCTCGAACCTTTTATTTTTTTTTGCATTTTTATGCTTTGATTACTGGTTATCGGGCGCGTTATAAGGTTAAAAATTGTTCGTCCTAGATAGGAGCATGATAGGATTTCATATGTTTTCTGTTAGGAGAGCAGAGTCGTTTGAAGCTTTATACTCACTTGTGATTCTTTAGCATATTGAGATGTCTAGGAGTTGGAGATGTGTTTAACGTTGATATTTCGCCAGCAGAGATTTGTCATGCCTTTGTTAGACGAGAATATGTTTGTGTTTTTCATATAGAATCTTGATGAGATTATGCCAGCGCTACAAAGAAGCGTTTGGACTCAGTAGGTTAGCGTTTCGGAATCTAAGCTATGGGTTTGTCTTGTTTTAGGGGATACGGATAAACTCCGGCTTACCTCCCCATTTTTTCGACGTTTGAAACATTTTAAAATCTCGTCCAGTGATGATAAATTGCGTTTCTGAGATTGTGAGACCAGTGTGCCATGGTAGGCGCTTCCCGGGTTGACGAGTTTGCAGTGAAGATTAAGGCAATGCGAGTCTTTAACATGCTGGCATACCCCTCTCAAAGTCAAACATAAGAAAATTGTTCAGGATATACGGATATACCTCTCGGATGTTAAGCTAGGGTATACCTAACCATTTCTTATATAACGCGATGTTTTATCCGTCCACGGATGTGGTCAAACCTCTGCCCGTTATGAGTGTTGGCTAGGTCCTTAGAGGACAACAAAAGAGAGAAAGGCACCTGTTGTGGCCAGCAACAAGCGAGTTTTGAAAAGGTGTTAGGTTTGCGCAAATCATTTTCTGAAGTCGTATAAGCAATGTGTTATAGAATTTTTTCGGAATTTCTTCGGAAAAATTGATGTTTTGGACTTTGTTCAAAGTCTTCCCGAATGTTTTGGGATGAACTTGAGTTTATGAGCGTTTTTCGAGTGTAGGAATGGCTTATGTATAAACTCTCATTCCCCAAAATTTTTTTTTTTTTTTTTTTTTTTTTTTGTAGTTGGACTCATCATGAGACAAGTTGTCTATGTACCCCAATGCTTGAGGATCAAGCCGATTCGTAGTTCCAATTGAGTGAAGCACTAGTGGTAGTATTTCTTGAGATGCATTTTGTTCCAGCTTCCGATGACTAGTGAATCGTCGTCGTAGGCGAGTTCGTATACTCCTGGCCTAACGACTTTGGTGATTTTGTAGGGACTTTCCCAGTTTACGCCTAGTTTTCCAGCGTTTTTTTCTGGGTGTTTTGAAAGACCTTTCGTAAGATGAGATCGCCTTCTTTGAACCTCCAATTACGAAGTTTTGTGTTGTAGTATTTGGCAGCTGCTTGCTGACAACTTTGCATTCAGATCAGTGCTCAATCACTCCTTTCGTTGATGAGATCGAGTTCGTCCAGGAGCATCGCCTGATTAATTTTCTCTTGTTCGGGAAGAAAATTTTGGTGAACTCCGGGGAACTCGACTTCTGGGGGAATTATGCACTCCATTCCATATACTAATGCAGAGGGAGTCTCCCCAGTTGCTTTTCTAGGCGTTGTCCGCTGTGACCAGAGCACGCCTTCGAGTTCATCAGCCCATCTACCCTTCTTTTTGTTCAGTCTTTTCTTCAAATCGGGAATGGTTTTGTTGGCTGCTTCTGCTTCGAAATTTCCTTGTGGGTGCCTCGAAGTTGAGAAACTCAGACAGATCTTCCACTTCTCGCAGAATGATACGAAGCGGTTTGAGATGACTGTGAACCATTATTGGTTACGATTTCGTACGGGATTCCATGTCTCCAAAGGATGTTTTTCCAGACGAAATGTTCAACTTCGACATCCTTTATGCTAGCATAAGAGTCTACTTCGATCCATTTGGCAAACTAATCCGTTAGAACGAGCAAGTACGACATTTGCTTAGACTTGTGCATTGGTCCGACAATATCCATTGACCAACGAATGAATGGGTATGGCGAGGATATCGACCAAAGTATCTCAGCCGGGTGGCGGATAGTTGGATCGTGTCGTTCGCATTTCTCACATTTCTTTGAGAATTACTCGTAATCTTTGATCATTATTGGCGAGAAGTATCCGTGCCTTTTGATCTTGATGGCGAGTGCCCTTCCTCCGGAATGGTTTCCACACGACCCGCTATGAACTTCATGCATGATCTTTCGGGCTTGTTCCTCTTCTACGCAGTTCATAAAAGGGAAGGAGTGTCTCCACTTGAGGAGTCTTTCGTCTAAGAGGGTGAAGCGTGCTGTTTGCGCTCTTAGTTATCGTACTGCCCATTTTTCGGTGGGGAGTTTCCTGTTTGTGATGTAATGACGAACTTTCTCCATCCATTCTAGGTCGCAACCAAACTCTCCCCTTTCAGTTTGCGAGTTGGTGTCAATGGTTGGAGTCGAATTTGATTTGCCGACCTCCATATGATCATCGGGAATTTCTTCTTCGAGATCATTTTCGATGAGCGCAATTATACTGGGTGGTCCAATGCTTAGATGTTATATGAATTCCACCGTAATAATCCTGCTTTCTCCTAGGCCTAAGTTGATGCCAAGGATGTTAAAGCGTCGGCAGGTGCATTTTCCCTCAGAGGGATTCTTGTTCCTTCAAATTCTTTGGATTGCTTTGCGAGGTCCTGGACGACTTTCAAGTAAGCCCCCATTCTCTAGTCTCTGGTTTCGTATTCTCCGCTGAACTGGTTTGCGACAAGCTGAGAATAGCAGAAAGCATGGATATTCTCCACCTTGATGCCGTGGGCGAGCCTTAGCCAACCGATCAGGGCTTCATACTCGTTGTTGGATGCTGGGAAGTTGAGTCGGAATGACTGCTGTAGGATTTCTCCTGCGGGTGAAGCTAGTCGGATCCCAACCCTGGATCCCTGTTTCAAAGAGGATCCATCTACGTGGAGGATTGAAGTTATGTTTTCAGATTTCTCGCTACTGCCTTTGGGGGAAGTTCGATTAGAAAATCGGCCAGAACTTGAGATTTCGCACATGTCCTGTACCGATATTCGATATCGTACTCGCTCAGCTCAACTGCGCGTTTTGCCAAACTCCCGAAAGACTTCGACTATGTAGGATAGTTCTTAGAAGAAAGGTGGTGAGGACTACGATTATGTGTGATTGGAAGTAGGGTCTGAGCTTTCGAGCAGACGCTACTGATAGTGCCAGCTTTTCCATCTGAGGATATTGAGTCTGGGCATCGGTGAGAGTTTGGCTTACATAGAAAACGGGTCTTTGCTCGCCTCTCTCTTCTCGAATCAGAACTCTACTGACAGTGTCTAGCGAGACGGCGGTATAGAGGAATAACGGTTCTCCGACTACTGGTTTGGCGAGCACCGGCGGATTTGCTAGGTAGACTTTCAGCTGTCCAGTCAAACTTCTTATTTCCTCTCAGCATATCATAGAAAGATATACATTTTTCTGTTAATCGGGAAATGAAGCGGTTGAGTGCTGCTACTCGTCCGGTAAGCCTCTGGACTTCTCTTTTTGTTTTTGGGTAAGTCATATTGATTAGTGCGTTGATTTTTTTGGGGTTTGCTTCGATTCCTTTTTGAGTGACCAGGTAACCGAGGAATTCCCCCGAGGCGACCACAAATCTACACTTCGCGGGATTGAATTTCATGTCATGCTCGTCAAGCAATCGAAACAACCCGATAAGTGTTTCGTATGGTCGTCTTCTTCTAGGGGTTTTACGAGCATGTCGTTTATATAGACTTCCATGGTCTTCCTTAGCTGATCGGAGAATATTTTATTCACCAGACGCTGATATGTGGCACCAGTGTTCTTCAGCCGGAAAGGCATCACTTTGTAGCAATACGTCCCGCGATCTGTGATGAACGCTGTCTTTTCTCGATCATCTGGATTCATCATGATCTGATTATAACCAGAGAAAACGTCCATGGGAGCAGCTTGTTTCCAGCCGTTGCTTCGACTAGTCTATCGATATGTGGAAGCTGGAAACTGTCTTTCGGACAGGCCTTGTTAAGGTCGGTGAAATCCATGCAGACACGACACTTTCCATTTTTCTTTTTGACAACTACCGGATTGGCAAACCAATTGGGATATCGTACTCTGGTGATTGATCCCACCTTTAGGAGTCTTTCGACTTCGTCGTTGACTGCCTTTGCTCTTTCCGGTCTGAGCTTTCGTGTCTTTTGTTTGATTGGTTTGAAGGTTGTATCAACATTGAGCTCATGGCAGGTTGTGTTGATGTCGATTCCTAGCATGTCTTCCGCTGCCCAAGCGAAAGTATTCACATTTCTCTTCATGAAAGCAATGAGTTCGGATTTGATTAGCTCCTTAAGTTTTGCGCTGATTTCAATGCATCTCTTAGGATGGTAATCGTCGATGCAAACCAAAATTACCATTTCGCATGGACTGTCGTCTTTCTACTCCTTGGCATCTTCCAGCTGAAGTTTGTGGAAGAGCTTAGCGAGCTCAGCTTCTGCCTTTTTCTTTCCATTCTTTGTCGGTTTTTCGTCGGTTACGGGATTCCGAATCTTATGTTTGACAGAGAGACACGCGCGAGAGATCCTCTGTTCTCCCCAAATTATCTTGGTTCCGTTGGGAGTTGGGAATTTTAGGCATAGATGATAAATTGACGGGACGGCCTTGATGGCGTTGAGCCAGGGCGTTCCCATTATAGCGTTATAGATAGTTGGGTGATCGGTTACGGAGAATAGCACCAAAGTTGTACCTCCTGTCGTGGTAACTGGGAGAGTGATAGTCCCTTGGGTCATCGATATGCATTAAGAGAAACTCGTCAATGGCTTAGGTTCATCAACCAATTCCTACGATCCTACCGCCATATTTTGCAGGGCTTTTTGATAAATCACATTCACCGTGCTACCGGTATCGACAAGTACCCTTGACACATCATGATCGGCTATTATGAGTTGAATTACAGGTGGATCGTCATGGGGATGTATCTCTCTGTATGCTTCGGATTTGTCAAAGACGATTGGGTCCTCAGTTCTGCTCTTTGGTTCCGATCGATCTATATATGTTCTCGCTTTTCGCTGAGAAGCTTTTATCGATGATATCTTATTGTAGAAATACTGTAATCCACCCATAATTGTGTTGACAATATCTTCGGAGGATGGTTCGAATTGCCCTAGGGCTATTGGGAAAGTTCCCTTTTCGGATGGAATCCAGTCCTTGGAAGTTACTATAATCGGTTCGGCTCAACCGAGTGGATGATTCCTAAGGGATGAGCTTGGCATCTTTCATTTATCCGAGTAAGAAAGCTTTTGGCACCCTCCTTCTAGTGCCAAATTATGGGAACGAGATTTCGCATAATGTATTTTCGGAAAGTAAATCGATAATTGGGTCTCAAAAGTTCTGGAAAGAGAAACATCACGAAAGATATTAAAGAATTTTCCGCAAGAGTAAAGATTAACGAAAAAAGAAAGATAAATAATATTTTTTTTGCCAAATACGAAAGTATCGAATTTTCGAGTTATTGACTTATCAAGTTATGCCTTGAAGGCTTTACATCATTATGTATTTATACTAGACGACCATAAGCCTAAACTAGCCAAATTCACGATGAGGGACTCTACGTCTTCGCTTTTTCTACCAACTTCGAGGAATCATCAAGAATCTTTGGGAATCTTCCATCCAGCTTGGCATTAATCTTTGGTTAAGTGATTTCTCCAGTTTGACTTTTTGGTTTGACTTAAATTAACGTCTTATTGTTTTCGACAGAGAAAACCGTCGATATTCTCTGAAAACAACGCGAAGTTTGGCTAAAACATCAGGAAGTTTACGAAAACATCGATAAGTCCTCGGAATGAGATCTGCAAGTGGTGAAAAGATCAAACAGCTCGGCAGACCTTTCTCTTGACAAGGAATGCCGATCTCGTCTCCAAGCTGGAGAGGTTGCCACCTAAAATGCCAAGCTGCTAAGCATTTTGTCCATCCAGATAGGATGAGATCATTGGGGAAAGATTGGAAACTCCTCCCATTCAATCAGCTCGCCACATTTGGAGGAAGAGATGGTCAAATTATGCAGTCAGATCGGCATCTGCTGAAGGAGAAGAGAATACCGAGCTGGCTGCCAAGCTGATGGGCGGGACAAAGTTCCTAGCTGATTGCATGCCCGAGAGGGATCGAGAGATGCTGGGACTAGCCGGTCAGCTCGGCATTTTGGTACAGCATGGGAAGTCATTCAAGCAACCCGGCATTCTGGTTGTGAGGAAGAATGCCGAGTTGGCTGATGGTCTCCCGAGCTGATTGATGCCTTACTCAACTGACGGACTGAATCGCAACTTTTATCATTTTTTTGGGTAAACCGCTCCGAAAACAGAACGATCAGCTCGCCATTCCGAGGGATGACAGTCAGCTCTCCCCTTTTCTGCCGAGCTGACAACATTCTTCTCGAGGAATCGCGAGTTTTATCGGTCTGTTGGAAAAACCACTCGGAAAACAAGACGATCAGCTCGGCATTCCGAGGGATGACAGTCAGCTCGGCATTTTTGGATGGACAATATGCCGAGCTGGTCAGCTCTCCCCTTTTCTGCCGAGCGGACAGCATTCTGCTCGACGAATCGCGACTTTTATAGGTTTTTCGGGAAAACCGCTCGGGAAACAAGATGATCAGCTCAACATTCCGAGGGATAACAGTCAGCTCCGCATTCTGGACAAAATGCCGAGCTGGTCAGCTCTACCCTTTTGTGCCGAGCTGACAGCATTTTACTAGAGGAATCACGACTTTTATCGGTTTTTCGGGAAAACCGCTAGGAACACAGGACGACCAGCTCCGTATTCCGAGGGATGACAGTCAGCTCGGAATTTTTGGCTGGAGAAAATGCCAAGCTGGTCAGCTCTTTCCTTTTCTGCCGAGCTGGTCAGCTCTTTCCTTTTCTGGTGAGCGGACAGCATTCTGCTCAAGGAATCGCGACTTTTATCGATTTTTTGGGAAAATCGCTCGGAAAATAGGATGATCAGCTCTGCATTCCAAGGGAGCTCAGCATTTTTGGCAGGAAAAAAATGCCGAGCTGGTCAGCTTTCCCCTTTTCTGCCAAGCTGAAAGCACTTTGCTCGAGGAATCGCAACTTTTATTGGTTTTTCAGAAAACCCCTTCGAAAAGTTGTTTTCGTATACTTTTCGTAAAGTTATCAATAAAATAGTTTTACCCAAACTATTTTTCGAATACCGATCTGTTTCTGAACATTTTCAAACATGGAAGCTTTTCTGATATTTAAATATTTTAGCCGTTAATTCAGGAAATGTGGGTTTTGACCCCAATATTAACCATCTTTGGTGTTTAATGAATGACATAGATTCGTCCTCTAGGTGAATCCTATTGGTGCAAAGAATATGTGAAATGCCTTTCATGTCATCTAGTGAGGACCCTATTACCTTTCTAAATTTCCTAAATTCTTTAAATAAGGTTTCTAGCTCTTCCTTCTTAAGGTTTTCACTCACTATTACAGGGTAAGGAGAGTTTGTTCCTAGGAAGGCGTACCTGAGACGTGATGGTTGGGGATTGAGATCCACTTTGCGAGCATTGAGCTCATTCCAATCCCCATGTATAAGTAATTCTTGTGTTCCTGTTGCGGTCCCTTCTCCCCATTTTTCCAACTGAACTTTTGATCCCTTGATCATAGATTCACGATGTTCTCCATCTTCCAGATCCATGGGGGTCTCATCATCTTCAGATATTGTTCTTGAGTAATGCCGCATCACGTAAGCTTTCATTTCATGGTTTAGGTTACCATATTCTCTTTCCTCCTTAGTTAGAGCAACTAGGGGAGGGTCTTGTTGGGATAACTCTTCATAAAGGTCCTCATTCAACTTGTCTAATGAATCAACCAGAAAGACCTTACCCCCTATGGTAGGCTTCTTTATAACCTCCTTGATATCGAACTTCACACTAATGCTAACGCCTAGATTAAGCTCTATCTTTCCTTCCTTAATATCAATCATGGCGCCGGCAGTAGCCAAGAATGGTCTTCTCAACATCGGAGGCTCTCATGGCTCTTCGTCTATTTCCAAGACTATAAAGTCAGTTGGAACCTCCACTTCTCCTATGCGGGCTGGTATGTCTTCCAAAAGTCCCTTTGGAAGTCTTATCGATATATCTGGTAGGATTTGAGATATGTGGCTTGGTTTAAAACTCTTAAATCCCAACATGGTGGTGACGGAATACGGAATCAAACTTACGCTTGCTCCCAAGTCAGTCTGGCAGCTTTTGAACGTGAGAGGCTCTATTGAGCATGGAAGGGTGAAGTTTCCAGGGTCTTCCAGCTTGTTATAGACCATATTCTTCTGAATGATAACACTGCACTCATGAGTTAAGAGAACCATGCCCTGGAGTTCCGTTGTTCTTGCAAGAATGGCTTCTTCTAAAAAATTTGGTAGGGTGATACCAGAGCCAGAACATCCCTAAATGGCATAGTTAGCTCAAGTTTTTTCAACTGCTAATTAAAAAAGCCCTTATACCTATCCAAAAGTTGTTTCTTCAATCAAATAGGTAATGGGTAAGGGGGTCTTTATGGTGGTTATACAAACCATGGTTCCCTAGTGATTTTCTTTTGGATTTCTTTTTAAGATTTCTTTCTTTTATTCCTTTCTTGAAACTGCATACAGACTTGATCTTCTACACTTTCCTGAATTTCTTTCGGTAACTCTTCTTCAGAACTATCAAGATTACCCTCCTTACTTGTTTCTTAGTGTCCTATGTACGTGGCAAGAGTGGGGTTGGTGGTCCTCGAGGTGGGATAACCTTGCCACTGTGCAATGTGAGACCTTGAATATACTATGTTTGAGGCAGTGGGTTACTTGTAGAAGCGGTGCAATGTTGTTCTTTGTTAGGTGTTGATGAGGTGGATTTATATCTATCCATCCTTGTTTCCATCCAAGCAAGCATTTAAAGCATTGTGCAGTGACCTTGTTTTAGATGGTTGATTAAGTTGTTGAGATCATCCTGGTGTGGTGGAGAATAGTATGCGTAGCCGGTGTACGACATCTGAGGCAAGAATGGTTGGTGCTGTTGCTGGTGTGTGGGATAGTATGGTGTTGGGTGGTTCCAAGATTTGTTGTATGAAGTTGTGTACCTGCCATATGCTGTTGGCGAAGTAGGTTTAGAGCAGAGTTAGTGTACATGTTTCCGAGTTGTTGATGGTCTTGACATGGGGTTGTTGTAGCCTGTTGTGATTGCACGTTGATCAAGGCATTGAGTTTTACTTGTAGACCGAGGACGTCCTTTGGCAGAACTTGTTGTTGTGTCATGCGGATGGTAATGTTCTCGTACTGACCTTTGTTGCTAGGTTTTCTACTAACCTTAAACCATCTTATAACGCCGGGACCGCTCCTACCAGTTGTCTCCAATGTCATCTCACCAGGCCCATGGGCTGCCCCACCCCTGTCCAACAATCGGTGCGTTAACTGGGAGGTTACAAAGTCATGATATATTATCCCTGCAATCACCACATGACCGTTATCCGTGTTTCGGCCTCACTCACACAGTACCGCGAATGAATTCCCAGTAGGTTACCTATCCTTTGACTACTGCAGCTCAAGCACGCTTAATTCTGGAGTTCTCTCTGAATGGACAACCGAAAAGGTCAGTGCACTTTGGTGACATAGGTAGCCAAATCAATTCTTTTAACCTTTCCACATAAGTTTCTATATACCAGAAACTGAGATGTTACACATCTTCTTCATCTTGACCAAGGAAGAGACCATAGTTAGCTGCAACGAGGACTTACTTGTATTGCATCAATTTTCCTCGATATAAGATGTTAAGCAGAGTCGAGGAGGAGAAAGAGGGGTGGGGAAATTTGATTGTGTGGCTTTTCAGCTGCTCCCAAGCTTCACTAAACTTTTCATGATCATGTTGAGTGAAAGTTATTATCTCCTATCTGAGCTTAGCTGTCCGAGATGGTGAGAAGAACATCTTTAAGAATGCGCTTTTGCATTGTTTCCAAGTGGTTATGATCCTGGCGTGATTTTCTTATCCCAATGGTTAGCTAGTCTTTCGAGCGTGAATGGAAAGAACCACAGTTTATATCTATCTTCGGAGATTCCTTCTTGTCTTGTCAAATAGCAAACCTTCTTAAAGTAATCAAAGTGATCTATGGGATCTTCAGCTGGATCTCCTTTGAATGTTGATCATTATACCATTGCCAACATCCTGCTTTTGATTTCATACCCAGCTGTATTTGTAGGTGGAATGATACTCTGACGAGGTTTATTTGCTCGGTGAATCGTAGTCACCTAACATCCGTTGTGGCTGAGCAGCGAGGTGTTGAGCGGCATTGGCGTTATCATCGTGCAAGCCGATGTTGTCAAATTCGTTTTCCATGTTTTTCTGTGAGCTGTCTGTAAAGAGAAGTACTCAAAAGAGAGGTTAAGGAAATGAAACCAAAGTAAAAGTGGTAGTCTTTCTCAAAGTTCAAAACATAATGCTTAAAACGGTTACCAAATGGCAACCCCCAATTATTGCAGCTGCTTTCACACACGGCGATAACTGCCCTCAACAACTACAATCATTATATAGTATAGTGTTTTTTGTTTTTATTAATCCTTAAGGGAGAGGTTTTGAACCAACCTTATGAGAATTCCAAGAAAGCTAGCCAAACAACAAGATGAATGACTAATTCTACTTAAATAAAGGCTAAATAAACAGCTAAGATTTAGCAATTAAACTAAGAAAAGAGTACTTCAGAAACAGAGCAATGATAATTAAAACAAATCTAAATATTCAGATGATCCACTAACAAAAGACTGGTTCTAGAGGTAAAGCATGGTAATGCAAGAATGGGTAAAAAATGAATCTTTAGGCTCAGCGCCTCTTCCTAGAGGTTGATCTCTTGGATAAGAGTTCTTTGTAAAACCACTTCACTCTCGTTACAAAAGTCCCTATGCAGAACAACAACCTGAATCTAGCTTTTTTCTAGCAATACGCGGCTCAACATGCATGAAAATCAGACTCTTATGAAGCCGAAATCACTCCAAGATTCAAAACTTAACCCAACCTACCTACCCTTACTACTAGATCCCAAGTTAAACTACTAGCTAATAATGATCTTCAACACTAATCCCATGATGAGAAAGGTTAAAAACCGAGATTAGAAAGAAGAGAGAAGAACAGAAAGGTTAATATAACAAAACGATAAACTATCGTGCATGAAAATAAAAATATTTCACAATAGATTTTTTTAGAAGAGAGGAAGAAGATACAAAAATGGAATAGACAAGATGAATAAAAGTGATGGGAGATAATGCTTGACAGCTCATTTCCTTGTTTTTGGGTGCTTTGATAGGAAAAAGAGACCAAAAACCCTACACGCATTCCGGGTCGACAAGTTGGAACAGTTTGGATTTATCACGGTGCACGAGGTGGTAGGGTGCACCCATCCTTTTTCCGTACTGCCATCACATCGGGGAGAACAACATCGAGGAGAACCTTTTGCAAACGAGGATACTGCTTTTCTATGTCTTGCGAGTTGATGGTCAAACCTTTGGATGTTTTGCTCAATCTTGTAAGCTTTGGGTGTGATGCACCAGACCGATATTGACGAGTTCTAATCAATGGTGCAAACTTGGGGCATGCTCCATCGGGTTAAGTCTGTTGTGGATTATTAGATGTACATTATTAGGACACTTACATTGGAGTCACCCTGTTGTGTGTGCCCATTGCTTTTTAGGAAATCTCTTCCTTTTCTGCTCTTCTTGTTCCAGGGTCAATAGCTCATCTTCCTGGCTCCCTCCTAGTAACCTCAGCTCCCCAGACACATAATAAGGACTTTAAAATATGTACAAGTGACTTAAATCTACTTTATTGAGCTAAATATATTATGAGTGAAAACGGAGTTGAAACAAGGGGAGATATGCTTGAATGAGACCTAAGCTAATATAAATGCATGCCTAAACTGATGCAAAATGAGGAGAATTTCTGTTCACCAGTAGCTGATGTGTGCCCGTTTGAGGAAAGAACAACATATATTCATTCCTTTTGTTAACAACGTGCACAAAGGAAACGAGCCAAACCACCTGCATATCGAAATGTAATCTAGTCGTGGCACTCTTTGAGGTGGGACCTGCTACAGTGGGTTATGCTCATTAATGATTGTTTCATCATGTTCTTGCATTTTGCACTCAGGGGGCAACTCATTCACTATACCTAGGCAGCCCCGTTGGTCATGGACAGACGTTTTTTCATGCAAAGTTTCAAGCTTCATTCTAGGCTCAATGGCCAGATAAGAGCACGGTCTGTGCACAATCAAAAGTGCATAGAACAGTTACCCCGACAATTTTTATCCAAGTGATAATTATTTGGGGTATGACTTAAAACGACCATTTGATCCATGTGCAGGATTAAATGTAAAGCGAGTTCATGCCTTTTGCCCCGAAAACGCCATAATGTCCAGGAATATTTTGAATCCAGCTTTCCACTAGCTAGTATAGACGCCACGTGGACTCGAGACCCATTATGCTGAATACCCACGTCACCAAACTGATTCCCAAGGAATCACTAGTGTGGTTGAAAGTAAACCTACCCTACCTATGCGGATGGCCGGTCTAGATAGTAGAAAGGCGACTTGTAATCATCCGATATAGGTCATATGAGAACGCGGACATAGATCATGCTCAAGAAAGGTCTGCATATAAATAGAGATCTCCCAAAAAGAGAGAAGAAAGGCCAACAAAAGCCAGAAAAGGGAGATAGTCACAGAAACATCTGACCTTAGGTATGGCTGCTTTACCATATAGCCGAGTTATACGAGAGCTCCAACCCCTCCCTCATATACTCGTCGGGGTGCACAAATACTCATTCTACACCATATGGTCATCCTGACTATATTGGCGGAATGATCAAACCATAAAAAAACTTACCTCCTACTAGACTCAATCTTGATTTAATAATGTTCTTATTTAGGAATTACAGAGTCTTTGGGAGAGCACACACCCAGCTTTCCTCAAATAGACCTCTTAACTCATTTTTTGTATAAGTACATGACCAGATGTCGAGGGCAGTTAAGAGAGAAAAGAAAGCCGGCGGGACACCCCTTGTTCCCTAGAATATGATTTCTGACCCTGCTAAAGATATATTCTATAAGATGAAAGACATTGAAAGTGGAAATCCCGAGAAAAGCAGGCGAAAAACTCTCAAACAGATTCTAGGTGCACCATATGTTATATATTATAAAACTGCCTCTAACAATATACATAATTTGTAATTTATTTAATTAAAATTTCATACTTTTTTTCAACAAAAATATTTTTTCAAGTATAAAAGTATTAATTAATTCATTTATAATATCAACAATTCAATTATATTTAGAAACTTATGTGGATAGGCTGAAGAGAATTGATTTGGCTACTTATATTACCAAAGTGCACTTATCTTCAGTTGCACATCAAAAGAGAATTCCAGAGATAAGCGTGCTTGAGCTGTAGTAGTTAAAGGATGGGTACCTACCGGAAAGTCATTCTTAGTACCATTTGAGTGAGGAAAAAATACAAGGAACAGTCATGTGGTGATTGTAAAGACAATATATCATGAGTTTTGAGCCTCCTAAATAACGTTCCGACAGTGGGAAACAGGTGGACCTACCAATGGGCTTAGTGAGAGGAATTAGGGGCTAACTGGTTGGACCAGTTGAGGCATTATAAGCTGTATCATAGTCGGTTAGCAGTCTCAGTGCTGACCTGGGAGGCGTCTTAGGGTCTGGTCTTGGTTTGCAGACAGGACTTTGTTGGGGTCAAAACCCACACCTCCGGAATTAACGATTAAAATATTTAA
>OVBI01001988.1:0-25535 GCA_900406495.1 Sisymbrium altissimum | reverse complement strand
ATATGGAAATTCCTTTTCGATATTCAAATATTTTAATCGTTAATTCCGGAAGTGTGGATTTTGACCCCAACAAAAACTGTTCAAGATGAGTTCTTCGGAGTTTTAACAAAATTTTCACGGAAAACTGTTCAAGATAAGTTTTTCTGAGAATTTTTCGTACGAAACCAACTTGCCCACCAAGTCTACCGAGCTGGCTGTCAGGAATGAGCATTCATGTGCTGAATGCTAACCTCGGCAAGCAGTTTGTACCAAGCTGGACGGTAGGCATCATGCTGACCGTCCAGCTCGGCCAGTTTTGGCTTGTATGCTATCTCCTTCGAAAACTCTAAGTGTTTCCAGAGATTTTTCGTAAAAGTTTCTCCAAAAAACTGTTCAAGATAAGTTGTTGGGGGTTTAATAGAGTTTTTCTGGAAAACTGTTCAAGATAACTTTTTCCGAAATTTTATGTACAAAACCAACTTGCCCACCAATAGAGCTGTTCAAGATAAGTTGTTGGGGGTTTAATAGAGCTGGCTGTAAGGAAGGAGCAGCTTCTTCCATGTGTTCAATTGGTTGTAAGTTTGCAAGGGGTGGATTCATGACACCTAAGTTTGCAGGGGGTGGATTCACAACACCTAAGTTTCCAGGGGGTGGATTCCCAACACCAAATGGTTGAAAGTTTGCATGTAGTGGATTCACAACACCTGATGACTGAGGTTTTCCAGAACCAACAGACCATGAATTGCTAGCCACAATTGGAGGACGCATCTGAAATTGAATAAAATAGGAATCAAACAACTTCTAACCACAATTGAAAACCCAAATTGATTTGTGTGAGAAGATTTTTTTTTAAAAAAAAAAAAAAAGATCACAAATCTAAACTTAGACAGAGAAATCACTGTTGTGGAAAGTTAAAAATAGAAAGGAGAACATGAAATCACATATCTAAAACCAAAATACAAGATAACAAATCTAAACATAATGAAAATATGAACTCAAATGAGTTTTGTGTGAGAAACTGTATTTGTAAAACCAAAACTGAAAACAGACGATTACATTTATAAAGAAAAACCTTGAATTCACAAGTGACGGCTCCAAGTGTTTTGAGAAAGAAGAGTAATTATGTTTAGGATAAAAGGTGAAAGAGAGAATAAGTTATTAACTTATTTATATGGTGGGTGAAATGGTAGGGTATTAGTGACGTCTAATACGTATATTTGGTAACAAACCAAGATTTCTACCGGGATTTTTGTGATGCACTAGATTGCTTAACTAAATTTGATCCAAAATTTTTATGTTTTTGCCGCTATACTAAAATCTAATTTTTTACTTAATACAAATTAAGGCGCCATTAAGATAATTTGGCGGCAATCCCATATAGACACATAGATTTTGGTATATTTGATAATGAATCAACAGAACTTATCATTTAATTTCCACGAAGATCAAACATTAGAAAGATTCAATCATGAATTGCCATCAATCTACCTTGAAAAATATAAAGCATTGTTCATATTTGTTGTCTAGAGAATCTTTCTACCATAAGCCAAAAGTTATCTGTCTCGGTGCAATGTATTTTTATCATTTGTTTAAAAAATTTTCTTTGAAAATTCAATAATTCCTGCTTAATCTGAGAAAATCAAAAGATCGTGTAAGTGTAACCTGAAACATTTTTCGTTAAAAGGAAAAACAAAAAGCATAATACATGAGAAAGACATAAAAAAAAAGAGCCAACAAAAGAAAGCACATTTACTGCATTCTATTTCTCTTTCACTATAAAATCCGCTACATCTATTCCAGATCTGATCTCACCAAGCTTTCCCTTCTTATCATCTGCAAAAGTAGTAGGTAAAATGATTCATCATGACCCTAGAATCATAACATATGACATACCAATGATGAAACTGGAGCTTACAAAACATATTAATATATTGATCATGGCTCTAGCCATTCGTACAGACCAACTTATCCTTTTCCATGTTCTTCTGCACTTTGTGTCTTGCTCCCTGCTACAGTGTCATTATTTTTCTTAGACACTTGAACGGGAACCTTCACAAGGAGAGATTGTCGTGTCCTAGGATCACCCTTCTTGGAGAAAAGTCGTGGCCTTTAATGATGGTGTCCTTTTCTTCGATAGTTCAACCGGAGAAGAGGAGATAACTCAAAAATATAAGGTATCCTGCTCATACAAGAAGAATGTTTTAAGATTCTGAATATACAAAAAAACAAAAAAAGTAGAAGAACATTTGAGAGATTAAGAGACACATACTATGGTCTCTTCTTGAGGTTTGAGAAGTTTTTGCTCTGTCTCTTTAGTGTCCCAATCAACCTGGAACTCCTTTGCGATTTCTTTCATGATTTTCAGTTTAAATTCTCCATCGGTGTGGGAACGATATTTCGCTCGACGTATTTTCAGAAAGTAAATCGATTGTTAGGTCCCAAAAGTTCTGGAAAGAGAAACCTCACGAAAGATATTAAATAATTTTCGAAAAAGTAAAGATGGATCAAAAAGTAAAGATTTTAACAAGAAAAGGAAAGATAGAGAATTTTTTTATTACCAAATCCGAAAATAAGGGATTTCGAATTTTTATAAGTCTGTCTTGAAGGCTGTACATCGATATGTATTTATACTAGAAACCTCTAAGCTTAAACTAGCCAAATTCGGATATGGGAGCCTACGTCTTCGCTTTTTCCACCGACTTCAAGGGATATTCGAGAATCTTCTGGAATTTTCCATCCAGCTCGGCATTTGTCATTGGCTCAGCGATTTCTTTGGTTTGACTAAAGTCAACACTTTGGCATTTTCGATAGACGATATTTTTTCTGAAAACAACGCGAAGTTCGCTTAAAAAACATCGGGGAGTACGAAAACATCGAAAAGTCCCAAAAGGCTCCCGAAAGTGCCTAGATGATCGACCAGCTCGGCATAACTCACTGGGGGAGTAAAATGCCGAGCTGGCTTCCTCCTGGAGACATTCATCACCCAGTTTGGCATTTCCTGTAGGGAAAAATGCCGAGCTGGTCTGCAGGTCCCTCTCCTGTCGATTTTGTGCACCCAGCTCGGCATTTTGGGTCACAAAACAGGTCAACTCGACATTTTGGATGGACTGATGATGGCATGAGTAACCCAGCTCGGCATTTACTTGGGCAAGATGAAATGCCGAGCTGGTCCACTGCTTTTGCTGAGCTGGTTGTGTTCCAAAACGAAATGCTTAGCTAGTTACGTATCCAGGGGGAAAATCAAGAGAATCTAGGACTTGATGATGAGCTGGACACTTCGTGGATGGGCAGAAGACCACCCAGCTCGTCATATTATAGTGGAGGAGTGAATGCCGAGCGGGAAATCACGACTTTTATCGATTTTTTCGGATAAACCGCTCGGAAAATAGGACGATCACCTGGGCATATCAAAGGATGTAAGCCAGCTCGGCATTTTTGGCAGGAAAAAATGCCGAGCTGGTCGGCTTCTTCCTAGAATGCCAAGCGGATAGCATTCTGCTCGAAGAATCGCGACTTTTATCGGTTTTTCGGACAAACCGCTCGGAAAATAGGATGATCAGCTGGGCATGTCAATGGATGTAAGCCAGCTCAGCATTTTTAGCTGGAAAAAATGTCGAGCAGGTCGGTTTCTTCCTAGAATGCCGAGCTGACAGCGTTCTGCTCAAAGAATCGCGACTTTTATCGGTTTTTCGGACAAACTGCTCGGAAAACAGGACGATCAGCTGGGAATATCAAAGGATGTAAGCTAGCTCGGCATTTTTAGCTGGACAAAAGGCCGAGATTGTCAGCTTCTCCTTAGAATGCCGAGCTGACAGCGTTCTACTCGAAGAATCGCGACTTATATCGGTTTATCGGGAAAACCTATATATTTCCGAAGATATTCAAATATGGAAGGTTTCCTCCGATATGTAAATATCTTGGTCGTTAATTCCGGAAGTGTGGGTTTTGGCACCAACATTCAGCCCCCCAGCCCGTTAAGATCAGGTATGATCTTGACAGGGTGACCTAGTAGTGTGGAACTGTATTAAACAACTAAGATGTGCTTGCGTCCAATTCCCATTGCACCGATTCTTAAGCTGAAGTCTTTAAGCTTGCTTAGTCATCTTGTTCAGCCTGAGTGCCTTAGCATGTTTGGATCGATTCGCGGTGCGTTTAAGATGTTGCTTCGTTAAAAACCTTTTACTAAGAAAAATCGCAATAGAGGAAAAGAGCGCAACACGCAATGCTGAGGTTGATGGTGTTAGTAGAGTTCTTCTGAAAAACTGTTCGAGGTAAGTTTTTTAAAAAAAAAAATTTAGTTGGGGACCTTCTGGGAAGGTGATACAATCATGGATGCAGAAACCAAAGCTGTGAACCGGAGGTTACGATGCACCGGAAGGAACATAACACACGGAGGAGAATCCACCCGAGCCATTGGTGATTGCAGGCCATTTTCACCGAGCTAAGGCACCTTCTGAATCGATATCTCGAGACAGAAAATCCGCGTCTCGGTCTAGAATTGTAGATGGCTCGGATGAGTTGAATTATGACCGTACCGATGCCCGTACCGGTCGTAGCCGCGTCCAGATGCAAACCAGAATTGAAGGATCCGTCATTAACTGAGCTCTTGATCACTCTGCTGACCGGACCCGAGTTATTTACCGACCAACTCTTGATAGGGAAGCTTTGTCTCGAGACACAATGCCCATGACTCGAGCTGGTTCCGACGATGGACGAGACACTCGAGCTTCTCTTCCAGCTCAGAAAGGAGCTGGAAGAGAAGCTCGCTGAGAAAGATAGTGCATTAAAGCTGAAGAACAAGAGGGCGTACCGTGATGGGTACAAAGCAGCAGTGGACAGGAGCCGAGCGTGGGAGGATAAGACGCTGGCCTTGATCAACCGACTAGTCTCGAACCGCGACTCTGAGGCATGCTATGTAATGGGAGTTTGTAACTCCGAGGTGATTGCTGTTTTTGACAGGAATGATCCTAAGGAGATAGCCGAGGAGCGCGAGAGAAGCGAGAAGATGAAGACTGACTTTGTCGGTTTCGAAGGCTCGGTGGACCGTGTGATCGACGAGGTCCGAGGATGCCTTGCTCCTTCTTCCGGTTTTTCGGCTTCGGCCTCTCGCTCCTGTGGAGATGTCTCGCTTGACAGCTTGGCTAAGGAGGTTGGCATTGAGGAGTTTGTGGGGACTAATGAAGGTGTGGCAGGCCTTGCTGAGATGGCTGCCGAGAAGACTGCAGAGGATCATGCCTAGATCTCCTTATCTCCCTTATCTTTCATCGTTTTTTGTTTTGCTGTTGGATTTGCTGGGTCCTTTGAGGCCCACATTATGACTCTTGGCCGGGATTGTTCCCAATGGTTGTTTTTGAACCTTTTAATCTTATGCACTTTTATGCTTTGATTTTGTGCATGTTATAAGGCTGGTAATTGTCCGTTCTAGGTAGGAGCATGACTGGTTTTTTCGAATGTTTATGGTAGGAGAGTAGAGTAGTCCGGAGTTTTATACTCTCTCGTGGTTCCTTAGTGTATTTAGCATGATAGGAGTTATGATGCGTTGGCGTTTATATTTTGTCGGAAGGACTTGCCTTGCCTTAGACAAGAATATGTTTGCGTTTTTTGTATAGTGTATTGATGAAGTTGTGCCAGTGCTACTAGGAAGCGTTTTGACTGGGCTTACGATAGGTTAGTGTTTTAGGAACTAAGCTATGCGTCTGCCTGGTTTTAGAGGATGCGAATAGTCTCCGGCTTACCTCTCCGTTTTTTCAACGTTTGAAACACTTTAGGATCTCGTCTAGTGGTATGCTACATTGTGTTTCCGAGATGTTGAGACCAGTGTGTCATGGTCGGCGCTTACCGGGTTAGCGAGTTTGCAGTGACGACTAAAGCAGTGCGAGTCTTTTATCATGCTGGCATGCCCCTCTCAAAGTCAAACTTAAGAACATAGTCCAGGATATACCTCTCGGATATTAGGCAAGGATATACCCAACCTTTTCTTATATAGCGCGGTGTTTTATCCGTGCACGGTTATGGTCGAACCTCTGCCCGATTTGGGCGTTGGCTAGGTCCATAAAGGACAGTAAAAAGAAAAGCGCTTGTTGTGGCCAGCAACAAGCAAGTTTTTCAAAAAGTGTTAGATTTGCGTAAATCGTTTTTGAAATCGTATATGTAAAGTGTTGTAGGCTTTTTCGGAATTTCTTCGGAAATATTTCCAGAATGTTTCGGGAAAACTTGAGTGTCGGAGCATTTTTCGAGTGTAAGAGTGGTCTATGTATATACTCCCACTCCCCCGAAAATTTTTTTTTTTAGAAGTAGCTGGATTTATCATGAGACAAGTTGCATACGTACCCCAGTTGATGCAAATCTCCAACCTAAAATAAATCAAGTAGCCCCGGTCCAGCCATTTCCAACTATGCGATCAAAACCAATGACACGGTCCGGAGCAAGAACTCTCCAAGAAAACATTAATGAAGTCGTGGAAAATCAGGTTGCAAGCAGAGAGGTTGATGAACTTACCGAGAGAATGAACCAAATGAGCATTTCAAAGACTAAGGAAATCCACCAGACGGACCAAAGTGATTATCGGGACGCGAGGAAAATTCATCGAGACGCGGTCAAGAACTATTGGGATGCGGGAAGCAAGTATCGGGTTGCAGCCGAGGACCATCGGGACGCGGACAGTGATCAACGGGATGCAACCGAGCACATCGGGACACCAACCAAGATCATCAGGACGCGACACTCAATTCTCGAGACACCATCTAACAACACCGAGACGCGGGAGTCAATCATCAAGACACGGGCACTTAGCATCGAGACACGGACGAGCATCAAGACGTGGAGGACAAGTCTCAAGACGCGGGAGACTACTACAGAGACATGGGTAACTTAAACATCGAGCCATCCCAATATCGAGACGCGACAACTCTAGTCCGCGACGCGACAGGGCCAAATATCGGCCCAGTTTTCCACCGAGTCACTGACACCAAAATCATCGGGCCAACTTCAGAAACCCTCGACCCAAATGACATTTTCATCGGGCTAAACTCAATCTACACCGAGACAAACATCCACGCCGGTATAAAATTCGCAGACCAAATTATTTACATAATTTGGACCGACCAAGAAGCGCGCAAACACTTTCCTTATTTACCATTTCACGCGTGCCAACTTAAGTCCACCTTCCCAGCCAGATTCATCCATTCTCTTCACCACGGTAAGTCAGGTAAATTCTCCTTTCTGATTTATTTGATTAGCTAATTTCTTGCACCATTTATTTCTGAATTATTTTTTTAATGCAATTGTTAACCGTTTGCATTCAAATTCGTAGAGTAAGGCAAATTGTTCGCCATTTTTCTGGATTTAATATTCAAAGTAATCTGCTTCAAAGACCCCACGAAGGGCACAGCTGATGGACAGTATATAAGTCCCCCTGCAGCTTTGTAACTTCTTACAACTTTGGTAATAAAATCTGAACTTTCTTCTAAAGAAACCAAAGCACTTCGTGCCTTAGAGGAATCCGGGATTTCTCATTTGTCTTATCACGGTTCTCCATCATCGGATCATGTGGCGACCTTCACTCCATCTATCAATCGTTCATCGTTCATCGACCAATCAACCAGAAATTACCGTACGGCCAGCCGACTGATTCCATCAACCACTTCATCAATCCACCCTTGATCATCCGACCAAGTTACTTGTATGAGCCGTACGGCCGACAACAACCTCCATCCTTCCCGTTTGCAAACCTGCGGTCTGGAAATTTCATTATATGGTATCAGAGCTCTAAAAAGCTCCTTCTTGGGATCTCATTCATCGGACCAGAACACACCAACCACCGCACACTCAATTCATTCCGATCATCAAAACCGATAAAAATCCCTCCCCTTGATTTATTTTATCATCTTTTTATCGTGCATCTTGTTTGAATTCGTGTAAAAAAAATCATTGTCATTACTAGTTTTTTTAATTAGAACTTTGTGCATTCAAATTTTCATTAGTCCAAAAATTTAGCCTCTAAATCAAATCATTCAACCACGTTTGAATTCCAAATCACATTTATTTTAAATTCATTCGCATACACCTTGGTCCAATATATCATACTTACATTATCAATTAATTATAATGTTAGGTGACAATACGGAAAACAACGCACGCGACCAGTTTGCTCAGATCTTGGCAGCCATCGAAAGACTGACCA
Source organism: Sisymbrium altissimum (assembly GCA_900406495.1). Taxonomy (NCBI): domain Eukaryota; kingdom Viridiplantae; phylum Streptophyta; class Magnoliopsida; order Brassicales; family Brassicaceae; genus Sisymbrium; species Sisymbrium altissimum. Next base: position 17,374 of record OVBI01001988.1, on the reverse strand, counting down.
ATCGCATCATCCAGGTCAAGAACCTGCACAATGACAATACCGATTACTCAGACGACGATAGCCGAGCTTCCCAGAGACGCGGCAACGATGGTCTGGTGAACCATCGAGACGCGCATGACGACCCCGACCACGATTGTGGGCGCGATAACGCACGACCCCGAGGCCAACCTCAACCAGAGCGAGAGCGACCCCGGAGACACGATGATGATGATCTACGACTTGGTAGTCGGGACTTGAAACTTACCCCACCAACCTTTGCGGGTAAAATCAATCCTGAGGCTTACCTCGAATAGGAGAGAAGGATGGATTACATCTTCGATTATTATGACTACACAGAGCAACGCAAGGTGTCCTTAACAGCTGCCCAGCTCACGGACAATGCCTTAGCATGGTGGGACAGAGACGTAGTCGACCGAAAAAGGCGCATGCGTCCCAAAATCCTATCATGGGAAGATATGAGCCTTCACCTCTAGAAGCGGTACGTGCCGGCCTACTACCACCGTGACCTCCAGAAGAAGTTCCGAAAACTTTCACAAGGAACCAAAACGGTCGAAGAGTATTTTGAGGAGTTTGAAACACTCAAGAAGCGACTAGAGGTCTCTGACTCACAAGAGACCCTCATGGCCTAGTTTTTGGACGGACTGCAAGACTGGATTGCCCGGAAGGTTGAGCGCCAGCCCTATGGAGATCTAGATGAACTTCTCCACCTAGCCATGCAAGCCGAACAACACATCAAGAGGAAGAATGCCTCTCTGAACCGTTCCAAGCCAACCTGGACTCCACCAGCCAGAAACTTCGACAAAGGCAAAGCGATAGAACCAGCTGTCAAAAAGAAGCCTGAATTCCTCTGCAGCAACAAGCCTAGTGCCAGTCACGCCCAAACCCCACGGGCCAGAGATGTAACATGCTTCAAATGTCAGGGCAAAGGCCATTATGCCCGGGAGTGTCCTAACCAGCGTGTCATGATCCTCAGAAATGACGGTGAGTATGAATCCCACGATGAAGCTGAACCAACAGACTCAGAAGAAGAACTCATTGACTATCCAGAGGTGGGAGAGATGCTTGTGATCAGAAGAGCCCTCTGTGCCATGTATGATTCCGAAACGGTTCAAGGGGGAAACATATTCCACACTTGATGCACCATACAATCTATAGCTTGATCATTGATGGTGGCTCTTGCACTAATGTAGCTAGCACCTATTTGGTTGACAAGGTAGGGCTTAAAAAGACCAAGCATCCCTGACCATACCGTCTCAAATGGCTGAATGACGAGGCAGAGCTCATGATTGGGGAACAAGTGACCGTGCCATTCAGCATAGGCAAGTATGAGGATCAGGTCTTATGTGATGTTGTCCCAATGAAGCCAGGCCATATCCTACTAGGCCGGCCATGGAAATTTGACAAAGACACCATCCACAGTGGGGGGACCAACTACTACACCTTCATGCATCAAAACAAGAAGCATAGTCTTGCACCACTCACCCCACAAAACTTATATGAAATGCAAAGAGAAATGGAAAATGGTTCCAAGCTAAGTAAGACCAGCTTATATATATCTTCCAACCGTGTTTTAAAATCTCTTGAACGAAAAGAGCAGGTGTTACTCATGATCTTTAGGGAAAGTTTCTTTCAGGAACTGAAGAAAAAGAACTTCCCAAGGAGATGCACCACTTCATGGAAACCTTCAAAGATGTCTTTCCCAAGGAAATCCCAGTTGGACTACCACCTAACACGGGAATTGAGCACCAAATATACCTAGTTTCCGGAGCACCCTTACCTAACCAACCAGCCTACCGAGTCAATCCAGAGGAAGCTCAGGAGCTGGAGTGCCAAGTCCAGGACCTCGTGTACAAAGGCTATATCAGAGAGAGCCTTAGTCCATGCACGGTACCTGTACTCTTAGTTCCTAAAAAGGATGGTTCTTGGCGTATGTGTGTTGATTGCAGGGCCATAAACAATATCACTGTGAAATACCGGCACCCAATCCCTAGACTTGAGGACATGCTGGATGAACTCCACGGTGCAACCATCTTCTCCAAAATTGATCTGGGAGTGGATACCACCAAGTCCGGATGAAGAAAGGGGACGAGTGGAAGACAGCCTTCAAAACCAAGATAGGCTTATATGAGTGGCTAGTCATGCCATTCGGTCTGACCAATGCCCCAAGCACTTTCATGAGGCTGATGAACCATGTCTTAAGGGCATACATCAGTAAGTTCGTGGTAGTTTACTTTGATGACATACTGATCTATAGTTTATGCCTTAATGATCATCTTAAACACCTTGAACTGGTTTTAAAAACACTTAGGCAAGAAAACCTTTATGCCAACCTTGAAAAATGCACCTTCTGCACTTATCAAGTAGTCTTCCTAGGCTTTGTTGTTAGTTCTTAGGGACTTAAGGTGGATGAGGAGAAAATCAGGGCCATCCAGGACTGGCCCACGCCATCGACCATGGGACACGTCCAGAGCTTCCACGGCCTAGCTAGTTTCTACCGACGGTTTGTGAGGGACTTCAGCACCATAGCAGCACCACTGACGTCCGTGATCAAAAAGAACGTTGCCTTCACCTGGGGGCCAGTACAAGACGCTGCATTTCAGAAACTGAAGGACAGCCTGACCAACGCACCAGTCCTACCTTTACCTGATTTCACTAAAACCTTTGAAGTTAAATGTGATTCTTCAGGAACAGGAATTGGGGCAGTCTTGACGCAAGGAGGCAAACCAGTGACTTATTTCAGTGAGAAACTAAATAAAGCTACACTCAATTACCCCACCTATGACAAGGAGCTGTATGCATTGGTTAGATCTTTGGAGACGTGGCATCACTACCTCCTCAGCAAAGAGTTTGTCATTCACATCGACCATGAAACTCTCAAATACCTCCAAGGCCAGAACACCTTGAAGAAGCGTCATGCCCGGTGGCTAGAGTTCGTGGAGGCCTTTCCCTATATCATTAAGTACAAGAAAGGCAATGAAAACACGGTAGCCGATGCCCTCTCCCGACGCTACGCTTTGATCTCGACCACGGAGGCAAGGATCATGGGGTTCAACCATTTAAAGGACTTTATGCAGACGACCTGGAGCTCTGGGACATTTTCCGACAATGTGACCGAGGAGCCATTGGGCCATTCTACAAACACGAAGGGTTCTTGTTTCAAGACAAAAAGTTGTGCATCCCACAAAGCTCCACGCGGGAACTCATCATGGCAGAAGCCCACGGAGGAAGCCCCTGGTCGAGCATTTCTTATGGCCGCATCAAAAGAGTGACGTAGAGAGATTTTGCTCCAAGTGCACCACCTGCCTTAACGCCAAATCCAGGTTGCATCCACATGGTTTATATACTCCTTTACCTATTCCTGAAATACCATGGGTCGACATTTCTATGGATTTTGTTGTAGGTCTTCCCAGCATCCGGAGGAAAGACTCCATTTTTGTGGTGGTATATCGGTTCTAGAAAAATGGCGCATTTCATACCATGCACTAAGACCAATGATGCGACCCAGGTGGCTGATTTAATCTTTAAAGAAGTGGTGAGACTCCACTCGATCCCACAGACCATTGTGTCCGACCGAGACCCAAAATTCTTGGGCCATTTCTGGAGAACTCTGTGGAAGAAACTGGGAACTAAGCTACTTTTCTCCACATCGTGCCACCCCAGACCGACGGATAAACGGAGGTCACTAACAGGACGCTCACGACCCTTCTCAGGGCCGCGGTCGGTAAAACCTTTCCAGCTGGCTTGAATGCCTTCCTTTAGTTGAATTTGCTTATAACCGAGTCAAGCACTCGGCTACTAATCTTTGTCCTTTTGAGATTGTCTATGGTTTAAAGCCGCAGACACCTTTAGACATGGTGCCAATCCCATTGCCCAAGACAGAGCAAGTACACCAATCTGGCATAACCAAATCGGGGTTGGTTAAGAAGTTGTATCAGCAAGCTAAAGAAAGCATTCAGAAAAGAAACGACCGAGCCAAGTAATTATCAGACAAGCGGCAGAAATAACTAATCCTAAGGCCCGGAGACCAAGTCTGGATCCATCTGCGTGAAGATCGCTTTCCAATGGAGAGGCCCAACAAGCTATCTCCAAAAGAAACCGGACCGTATGAAGTTGTCCGGAAAATAAACGACAATGCCTTGGAACTAGACTTAAAACGTAAGTTTCAAATATCACCGGTGTTTAATGTTGCTCACTTGACCTTGTATGATGCAGGAGAATCTGTTCTGACGTCAGAACATTCTCAAGAGGGAGGGGATGATGCAAATCTCCAACCTAAAATAAATCAAGTAGCCCCGGTCCAGCCATTTCCAACTATGCAATAAAAACCAATGACACGGTCCGGAGCAAGAACACTCCAAGAAAACATCAATGAAGCCGTGGCAAATCTGGTTGCAAGCAGAGGGGTTGATTAACTTGCCGAGAGAAGAACCCAAATGTGCATTTCAAAGACTAAGGAAATCCACCAGACAGACCAAAGTGATTATCGGGACGCGAGGAAAATTAATCGAGACGCGGTCAAGAACTATCGGGATGCGGGAAGCAAGTATCAGGTTGCAGTCGAGGACCATCGGGACGCGGACAGTGATCAACGGGACGCAACCAAGCACTATCGGGACACCAACCAAGATCATCAGGACGCGACACTCAATCCTCAAGATGCCATCCAACAACACTGAGACACGGGCACTAAGCATCGAGTACCGGACGAGCATCAAGACGTGGAGGACAAGTCTCGAGACGCGGGAGACTACTACCGAGACACGGGTAACTTAAACATCCAGCCATCTCAATATCGAGACGCGACAACTTCAGTCCGGGACACAGCAAGGCCAAACATCGGCCCAGTTTTCCACCGAGTCACGGACACCAAAATCATCGGCCCAACTTCAGAAACCCTCGATCTAAATGACATTTTCATCGGGCCAAACCCAAGCTACACCGAGACAAACATCCACGCCGGTATAAAATTCGACCGACCAAATTATTTACATAATTTGGACCGACCAAGAAGCGCGCAAATACTTTCCTTATTTACCATTTCACGCGTGCCAACTTAAGTCCACCTTCCCGGCCAGATTCATCCATTCTCTTCACGATGGTAAGTCAGGTAAATTCTCCTTTGTGATTTATTTGATTAGCTAATTTCTTGCACCATTTATTTCTGAATTATTTTCTTAAGGCAATTGTTAGCCGTTTGCATTCAAATTTGTAGAGTAAGGCAAATTGTTCGCCACTTTTCTAGCTTTAATATTCAATGTAATCTGCTTGGAAGACCCCACAAAGGGCATAGCTGATGGATAGTATATAAGTCCCTCTGCAGCTTTGTAACTTTTTACAACTTTTATAATAAAATCTGAACTTTCTTCTAAAGAAACAAAAGCACTTCGTGTCTTAGAGGAATCCAGGATTTCTCACTTGTCTTATCACGGTTCTCCGTCATCGGATCGTGTGGCGACCTTGACTCCATCTATCAATCGTTCATCGTTCATCGACCAATCAACCGGAGAGGACCGTACAGCCAGCTGACTGATTCCATCAACCACTTTATCAATCCACCCTTGATCATCCGACCAAGTTACTTGTAGGAGCCGTACGGCTGACAACAACTTCCATCCTTCCCATTTGCAAACCTCCGGTCCGGAGATTGCATTACCAATGCTAGGGGATCAAGCCAATTCGTAGTTCGTTTGGAGTGGAGAACTAGTGGTAGTACTTCTTGAGATGTATATCGTTCCAGCTTCGGATAACTGGGGAGTCGTTATTGTAGGCGAGTTCGTATGCTCTTGCTCTGAGGACTTTGATGTTTTATAGGGGCCTTCCCAGTTTCCCCCTAGTTTTCCAGCGTTCTTTTCTTGGGTGTTCTTAAAGACTTTTCGTAAAACGAGATCGCCTTCCTTGAATCTCCGATTACGAACTTCTGAATTGTAGCATTTTTTTAGCTGATTGCTGATAGCTTTGCATTCAGATTAGCCCCTGATCACGCCTTTCGTTGACGAACTCGAGTTCATCCAGGAGCATTGCCTGATTAATTTCTTCTTGTTCGGGAAGAAAATTTCGGCGTACTCCAAGAAATTCAATTTCTGGGGGAGTTATGCACTCCATTCCATAGACTAATACGAAGGGAGTTTCCCCAGTAGCTTTCCTAGGCGTGGTCCGGTGTGACCAGAGCACACCTTCGAGTTCATTAGCCCGTCTCCCCTTCTTTTTGTGAAGCCTTTTTTTTAATCCATCGAGGATTGTATTTTTGGCTGCTTCTGCTTGGCCATTGCCCAGTGGATACCTCGGAGTTGAGAAACTCAGACGGATCTTCCATTTTTCACAGAATTATATGAAATGGCTTGAGATGATCTCGTAAGGAATGCCGTGTCTACAGATGATGTTTTCCACACAAAATGTTCTACCTGGGCATCCTTTATGCTAGCATAGGAGTCTGCTTCGATCCATTTGGAAAAGTAATCCGTTAAGACTAGCAGGTACTGCTTTTGCTTAGATTTGTTCGTTGGTCCGACGATATCCATTAACCAACGCATAAATATGTATGGTGAGGATATCGACGAAGTATTTCGGCCGGCTGGCGGATTGTGGGAGCGTGACGCTGGCATTTCTCGCATCTTTTCAAGAATTTCTCGCAATCTTTAAACATCGTCGGCCAGAAATATCCATGCCTTTTGATTTTGATAGCGAGTGCCCTTCCTCCTGAGTGGTTTCCACATGACCCGGTATTAATTTCATGCATGATTTTTCGGGCTTGTTCCCCTTCCACACAGTTCATAATGGGGCTAGAATGTCTCCACTTGAGGAGTTTCCGGTCTAAGAGGACGAAGCGTGCTGCTTGTGCTCTCAGTTTTTGTGCTTCCCATTTCTCGGCAGGGAATTTTCCGTCTGTGATGTAGCAGCGAATTCTCTCCATCCATTCTTGGTCGCAACCGAACTCTCCCCCTTTGGTTTCCGAGTTGGTACCTGGAGCCGGGTCAGATTCGTCTGATTATGTCGGGTGATCCAATGCTTGGATGTTCTATGAACTCCACCGGAATAATCCTGCTTTCTCTCGGGGCCGAATTCAATGCCAAGGCTACTAGAGCGTCGGCTGCATTTTCACCCCGAGGAATTCTTATTAGCTCAAATTCTTTGAACTACTTTGCGAGATTTTGGACGACTCTCAGGCACGCCTCCATTTTTTCATCCCTGGTTTCGTATTCTCCACTAAATTGGTTTGCAACCAGCTGAGAATTGCAGAAAGCATGGATGTTTTCGATTTTGATACCGTGGACGAGCCTTAGCCCAGAGATCAGGGCTTCGTACTCTGCCTCGTTGTTGGATGCTGGGAAGTTGAGTCGAAATGACTGTTCTAGGATTTCTTCTGTGGGCGAAGACAAACGGATCCCAACCCCGGACCCTTGTTTCGAAGAGGATCCGTCGACTTGAAGGATCCAAGTTATGTTTTCCGATTTTTTGGTGCTTCCTTTGGTGGGAAGTATGATTAGAAAATCGATCAAAACTTGGGACTTTGCGCATGTTCTGGACCTATATTCGATATCATATTCACTCAACTCGAGCGCCCATTTTGCTAAACGTCCCAAAAGACATAGGTTATGCAGGATAGTCCTAAGCGGAAATATCGTAAGGACCACGATCGCGTGTGATTGGAAGTATGGTCTGAGCTTTCGAGCAGACGCTACTACTGATCGTGGCAGCTTTTTCCATCTAAGGATAGTGAGTTTCGGCGTTTGTGAGGGTTTGGCTCACATAGAATATCGGTCCCCGCTCGCCTCTCTCTTTCCGGATCAAAACTCCACTCACCGCGGTCAATGAGACATTAGTGTAGAGGAACAAAGGTTCTCCAACCACTGGCTTGGCTAGTACTGGTGGACTTGCTAGGTAAGATTTGAGCTGTTGGAAAGCTTCTTCGCATTTTTCTGTCCAGTCAAACTTCTTATTCCCTGTCAATATGTCGTAAAAAAGCAGGCATTTATCTGTTGACCGAGAGATGAAGCGATTGAGTGCTGCTACTCGTCCTGTGAGCCTTTGGACTTCGCTTTTAGTTTTTGGAGAAGCCATGTCGATGAGTGCGCTGATCTGTTTGGGGTTTGCTTCGATTCCCCGATGAGTGACCAAGTAACCGAGGAACTCTCCCAAGGCGACCGCGAATCTATACTTTGCGGGATTGAGTTTCATGTTGTGTTTGTTCAAACAATCGAAACAATCCGACAAGTGTTTCGTATGGTGGCCTTCTTCTAGGGATTTTACGAGCATGTCGTCTATGTAGACTTCCATGGTCTTCCCTAGCTGATCAGCGAATATTTTATTCACCAGGCGTTGATATGTGGCACCAGAATTTTTCAGTCCGAAAGGCAATCACCTTGTAGCAATACGTTCAGCGTTCTGTGATAAACGCTGTTTTTCTCGATCGTCTGGGTTCATCATGCTTTGATTTTTGCTAGAGAAAGCGTCCATGATTGAGAGCAATTTCTTTCCGGCTGTTGCTTCGACTAGCCTGTCGATATGCGGGAGCGGGAAACTGTCTTTAGGGCAGGCCATGTTAAAGTCTGTGAAATCCACGCAGACACGCCACTTTCCATTCTTCTTTTTGATGACTACCGCATTGGCAAGCTAATAGGGATATCGTACTTCGGTGATCGATCCCACCTTCAGGAGTCTTTCGACTTCATCGTTTACTGCCTTGGTTCTTTCTGGTCCAAGTTTTCGCCTCTTCTGTTTGATCGGTTTAAAGGTGGGGTCAACGTTAGGCTCATGGCAGGTCGTACTGATGTCGATTCCTGGCATGTCTTCCGCTGCCCAAGCGAAGGTGTTCACGTTTCCTTTCAGGAGAGTGATGAGTTCGGACTTGATTGAGTGTTTAAGGTTTGCGCCGATTTCAACGCATCTCTCAGGATGGGAATCGTCGGTGCAAACTGAGACCACTGGTTCGCATGGACTATCGTCCTTTTTGCTCTGTGGCGTCTTCCAACAGGAGTTTGTGAAAGAGCTTTGCGAGCTCAGCCTTCTGCCCTCTTCTTTCCTTTCTCCGTCGGTTTTTTGTCGGTTACTGGATTCCAAATCTTATGTTTGACTGAGAGACAGGAGCGAGAGATCTTATGTTCTCCCCAGATTGTCTCGGTCCCGTTTGCGGTTGGGAATTTCAGGCAGAGGTGATAAGTCGATGGGACGGCCCTGATGGCATAGAGCCAGGGCGTTCCCATTATGACATTGTAAATTGTAGGGTGATCAGCTATGGAGAATAGCACCAAAGTGGTACCTCCTGCTGTGGTAACAGGGAGGGATATAGTTCCTTGGGTCATGGATATGCGTCCAGAGAAACTCATCAGCGGCTTAGGTTCATCTACCAGTTTGCAAGATCCTGTCCCCATTCTTTCTAGGGTTTTCTGGTAGATCATATTCACCGTACTACCAGTGTCAATGAGTACCGTGGACACATCATGATCGGCTATTGTAAGTTGAATCACAAGCGGATTGTCATGGGGGTGTATAACTCTGTAAGCTTCCAATATGTCGAAGACCATCGCATCCTTAGTTATGCTATTCGATCCTGATCGATCAAATCGGTTCTCGTTTTTCGCTGAGAAGCTTTGATGGAGGATATCAAATCGCAGAAGAACGGCTATCCTCCATGATTATGTTGACGAGTTTTTCGGAGAATTCTTTGGATTGCCCTAGGGTTATCGAGAAACATTCATTTCCGGATTCGATCCAATCCTCGGATTTTACCAGAATCAGTTCGGCTCCCAGAGCGGATGATTCTTATGAGCTGATCTTGGCATCCTTCGTTTCTCCGAGTAAGAAATCGTTTGGATACCCTCCTTCTAGGGCCAAATTGTGGGAACGAGATTTCACGCAACGTACTTTCGGAAAGTAAATCAATTGTGAGGTCCCAAAAGTTCTGGAAAGAGAAACCTCACGTAATATATTAGAAAATTTCTGCAAAAGTAAAGATGAATCAAAAAGTAAAGATTTTGACAAGAAAAGGAAGGATAAAGAAGATTTTTATTGCCAAATCCCAAAATAAAGGATTTCGAATTATATAAGCCTGCATTGAAGGCTGTACATCGATATGTATTTATACTAGACAACTCTAAGCCTAAGCTAGCCAAATTCCCAATGTGGGAGCCTATGTCTTCGCTTTGTCCACCGACTTCAAGAGATATTCGAGAATCTTCGGGAACCATCCAGCTCGGCATTTGTCAATGGCTCTGCGATTTCTTCAGTTTGACTTTCTGGTTTGACTTAAGTCAACACTTTGTCGTTTTCGATAGACGATATTTTTTCCTAAACAACACGAAGTTCGGTTAAAACATCGGGGAGTCTACGAAAATATCGATAAGTCCCGAAAAAGCTTCGGAGAGTTTCTATATGATCGACCAGCTCATAATAACTCACTGGCGGAGTAAAATGCCGAGCTGGCTTCCTCCTGGAGACATTCATCACCCAGCTCGGCATTTCCTGAAGGGAAAAATGCCGAGCTGGTCTCCAGTTCCCTCTCCTCTCGGTTTTGTGCACACAGCTCGGCATTTTGGATCACAAAACAGGTCAGCTCGGAATTTGGATAGACTGATGATGGCATGAGTAACCCAGCTCGGCATTTCCTTGGGCAAGATGAAATGTCGAGCTGGTCCACTGGTTTTGCTGAGCTGGTTGTGTTCCAAGACGAAATGCCTAGCTGGTTACGTATCCAGAGGGAAAATCAAGAGAAACTAGGACTTGATGATCAGCTGGACACTTTCTGGATGGGCAGAAGACCACCCAGCTCTGCATTTTATGGTAGAGGAGTGAATGTCGAGCTGGTCATGAGCTGATGGTCTTAATTCGGGAAATCACGACTTTTATCGATTTGTTCGGACAAACCGATCGGAAAACAGGACGATCAGTTGGGTATATCAAAGGATGTAAGCCAGCTCGGCATTTTTGGCTGGACAAAATACCGAGCTGGTCGGTTTCTTCCTAGAATGCCGAGCTGACAGCATTCTGCTCGAAAAATCGTGACTTTTATTGGCTTTTTGGAAAAACCTCTCGGAAAACAGGACGATCAGCTGGGCATATTAAAGGATGTAAGCCAGCTCGGCATTTTTACCTGGAAAAAATGCTGAGCTGGTCGGCTTCTTCCTAGAATGCCGAGCTGGTCGGCTTCTTCCTAGAATGCCGAGCTGACAGCGTTCTGCTCGAAGAATAGCGATTTTTATCGGTTTTTTTCGGACAACCGCTCCTACTCTGATTCTAGCGGTGGCATCTTGACCGGGATGAAGAAGAACAGCAATGTCACGCCTCATTGCTTCAATATAACTTGTATATTGTTCCTCAGAAGCTTTATCTGAGCCACATCCATCTTTGCCACCGTTTTGCTTTTTCCCATCAAATACCCAAACAAAAAACAAGTAAAAAGGTACATCAGATGATTCATTAACAGATATAAGGAATCGAAGCAGCATTATAACAATCGAAATGAGTACCATTTGGAGGAGTTAAAACCACGAGGGAAGAGAGAAGGACTGAACTTGAGGTGCTTCTTCGTCTGAACCAAGGCTACTCCGGCCACCGTCATTTTTGTCACCACATCTCAGACACACACAAGCACGATGACTCAATAAGAATAAGGAGAAGTGATCGCGAGTTGGCCCGGGATTTGCATCCAGCACGGTGAAGGATAAGAGAGCTACTAGCTCCGGTGAAGTGAATTGGTCGCACAAGGGTTGCGGAGGTTCCCTCGATATTCCCGGCCTTAGAAGTCTCTTGATATGACGCACAAGAACGACGTGTAAGGGATTTGTCATTGAAGTAACCCTTCAAGTAACAGAATAGTTCGCAATGGAACAAAGAGAATAATTCTCGATTTTAAAAGAAAAAGTTGATGATCTTATTAAGCAAAGTGTTTCAAATACTTATACAAGAGTTTTCTTGACTGAAAAGTAGAAAAAAAATAAATAAAAATAAAGGAAATAACTCACGAGTCAAATGACTCTTAGAAAAACACGGTTTGGTCAAAGTGGCCCTTCGGTGCCTATCCAGGTTCACTCACAAGTGTTTTGGCTCGAGCAGACTTGGATGCGCATGATGTTGGCTCGGTGATCCTCGGTCATAGTGAGTTTGGTTCAAGCGATTTCAGAAGTCCCACATTCGATCCTCCTAATAAGTGCCAGAGATTGACCCTTAAAGTTTTTCCCGACAGAAAAGCCGAACGGGTCATGAAACTCGTCATCGCTCCAAGTTTGCTCGGTAGAAATGGAGTCGTATCGATGTTCCGAGAGTCTGGCTTGGGAAAAGTTGGCGCGGGAGCTGTCGGAAGACTCCTCTCGGTAATCAGTATGGACAGTGTCCCGTTTTGCCCGAGAGATTTGTCCATCCGGTCGTGGGATTATGCGCGATACTCCATCCACTCGAGTCATATCGAAGCGATACTCGGCAACGCGCCTCGAGTGGTCCGATAAAGCCATGTCGCGATAACCCGGTAGTGCTGCGTCCCGATACTCTTCCTGATTATTATCCCGATAGTCTGATATGGCTGCGTCCCGATGATCCGTATCTTGGTGTCCTGATAGCGCATCATCCTGACGACCCGATAGAGCTCCGTCTCGGTGTTCCGGCTGTCTGGCTCGGGAAACCTCAGTTGTTTCACGAGCAATCTTCTTTCCTGATATTTTAGCCCGGTCCATCCGCACCTTGTCCCACGACGACTGATCCAGATCGGTGTGACTCGATACATCGACCGGTTTCCCATCATTCCCCTCTTCTTGAAAATGATTTGACCACAAATCTTGAACATCTGCCACAAAAAAAACCAAATCAGCAACATTAAAAGTTGAAGAAATATTATACTTACCTCGAAGATCAGGTTGGTAGACATTGTTGCTTATTCGGTTGACAACTTCAAATGGTCCATCCACCCGAGGCATTAATTTGGACTTTCTCTCATCCGAAAATATTTCCTTGCGTAAGTGCACCCAGACTAAGTCCCCCAGCTTGAATATCACCTCTCTTCTCTTCCGATTGGCGTATTTTTCATACTTCTTTGTTTTGGCCTCGTTGTTTTCTTTCACTTTGGCATGAATCTGTTTGACCATTTCTGCCTTCTTTTTCCCATCTACATGAACCTTAAAGGCAAAGGCAAAAGATCAAGTGGAGATGTAGGATTGAAACCGTAAACTGCTTCAAAAAGAGAATGAAGAGTAGCAGAATGCATTGCATGATTGTAAGCGAATTCAACATGAGAGAGACACTATTCCCAACTCTTAAGGTTCTTTTTAATGACGGTCCTTAGCAAAGATGACAAAGTCCTATTGACCACTTTGGTTTGTCCATCGGTCTGAGGGTGACATGTTGTGGAAAATAAAAGCTTAGTACCTAGTTTGGACCAGAGGGTCTTCCAAAAGTAACTTAAAAACTTTGTATCCATATCTGATACGATCGTCCTAGGTAATCCATGCAACCTAACAACTTCCCGAAAGAATAACTCAGCCTCATGTACCGCATCATCATATTTTTGGCACGGGATAAAGTGAGCCATTTTACAAAACCTATCGACCACAACAAATATCGAATCCTTCCCGGTCCTAGACCTAGGCAATCTGAGCACAAAATCCATCGATATATCTTCCCATGGATGCGAAGGTATTGGGAGAGGCATGTACTTACCTTGGGGTTGTGCTTTGGACTTGGCCTCTTTGTAAGTTACGCATCGACTATGGATTCTTTCCACTTCCTTCAGAATGTTTGGCCAGTAAAAGTGATCCTGCATCACTTTGTTGGTCTTTCTCACACCGAAATGTCCCATTAGCCCGCCTCCATCCGCTTCCCTAACAAACTTTTCTCGAAGAGAACAATGAGGCACACACAAGCGATTATCATGAAACAAATATCCTTGTACCCTATAATATTTCCTAAAACGCAGTCTTAGAACTTTTAAGGAAGGGTTCTTTAAAATCTGAATCAGTGGCGTACAACTCTTTAATAAATTAAAACCCAAGGAGTTTTGTTTCAAGGGTGGATAAGAGAACGGACCTGCGGGATAATGCATCAGCCACAACATTATCTTTACCTTATTTGTACTTAATGACATATGGGAATGTCTCAATGAACTCTACCCACCGCGCATGTTTTTTGTTGATCTTTTATAGACCTTTCAAGTGTTTCAGCGACTGATGATCAGTGTGAATCACAAACTCCTTTGGCGAGAGGTAGTGTTGCCATGTTTAGAGGGCACGGACCAATGCGTACAGTTCTTTATCGTACGTTGGATAGTTCAAGGTGGCTCCTCCTAACTTCTCACTAAAGAATAGCTTTCCCTTCTCCTCGTCCACCTTGATTTTTTCTGTACTGACAACAAAACCTAAAAACACAAGGTTATCTGTTCCAAAAGTGCACTTCTTTAAGTTGGCATACAGTTTTTCATTCCTAAGAACCTCTAGAACCAAACGCAAGTGATGAGCAAGATCTTCTAAACTCTTACTATAAACAAGGATATCATCAAAGTAGACCACAACAAATACCCTAATAAACTTCCGGAGCACATGGTTCATCAACCTCATGAATATGCTTGGTGCATTTGTCAAACGAAAAGGCATCACCAACCATTCATATAACCCATGCTTAGTTTTAAAGGCGGTTTTACACTCATCCCCCTCTTTCATTATAATCTGATGGTATCCACTCTTAAGATCGATTTTGGAAAAGACACATGACCCATAAAGTTCATCTAACCTCGGGATGGGATGGCGGTACTTTACCGTGATGTTGTTGATGGCTCGGCAGTCCACACGCATCCTCCAGCTTCCAACCTTTTTGGGCACCAAGAGTACCGGTACTGCACAGGGGCTCATACTCTCCCGGATGTATCCTTTGCTCATTTGTTCTTCTACTTGCCTTTGCAGCTCTTTTGTTTCCACGGGATTGGTTCGGTACGCTGGCCTGTTCGGTAGTGAAGCCCCCGAGTGAAACCAATTTGATGTTTTATCCCGCGCATGGGTGGCAAGCCTTGTGGATTCTCATCTGGGGATACATCTTCAAATTCCTACAACAAGACTTTCACTTCACTCGGGATGTCCGGTGCATGGTCAGAAGACAGCATTAGTGATTCTTTAAAGATAAGTAATATCAAAGACTGTTGAGAATTATAAGCTTTCTTGGCCATACTACTTTTAGCAAAGAAGTTGGAATTCTTTACTATTTTGTTTTCAGACTTAGGCGTAAATTGCTCACGGTTCTGTCGTAGCTGGACCTGATCAGTATGGACTTCATTTGGTGTTATAGGCACAAGGGTGATTTTCTGACCGCGGTGGTCAAAAGAATGTCTGTTGGTGTAGCCATGATATTGCAAATGGTTGTCAAATTGCCAGGGCCTTCCAAGTAAAATATGTCCAGTTTCCATGGGCAAAACATCACACAGAATCTCGTCCTTGTACCGACCAATCTCGACAGGAACTAGCACTTGTTCTTTGACGTGCATCTCACTACCTTCACTTTGCCATTCCAAATGATATGGTCGCGGATGCTTCTTGGTATCCAGTCCTAATTTTCTGACAAGAGTTTCACTAGCCACGTTAGTACAACTTCCCCCATCAATGATCAAGCTACAAACCTTATTATTAACTAAACAACGAGTATGAAAGAGATTCTCCCTTTTCTCCTTTTCTGTAGATTTTGGCTGGGCACTAAGTGTTCGCCGTGTCATCAGTACCTTGCCCTGCACAGGCAACTCCACGGTCTCTTCTTCCTCTTCATAGACTGGCCCTGTTTCCCCCTTTTCCTCCTTGGATTCATATTCGCCATTGTCCATGAGAATCATGACTTTTTGGTTCGGAAAACTGTTGGCATAGTGTCCCATGCCTTGGCACTTGAAACACATGATGTCCCTGGTTCTGCTCGTGGATTCCACAGCTTTGTTTTTGACAAACGGAGCAGGGGTGTTAGTTTTAAAAGAAGTATTTGTTTGGACAGGTGCCTTACCATTTTCTTGGAACTGCGGTTTATGGGAAAGAGTGAATGGTGCACGAGAATTTCCCCTCCTCTTGATTTTTTGTTCCACTAAAATCACCTTATGTAGCATTTCTTCCATGCTATCATATTCTTTCAGTTCCATACAATCCTGAATCTCTCGGTTCAGTCCAGCAAGAAACCGTGCCAAGGTGGCATCAAGGGATTCTTTTACATCCGCCTTAAGCATCAAGGTTTCCATTTCCTGAAAATAATCTTCCACATTTCTGGTTCCTTGTGACAAACGTCTGAGCTGATGGTGAAGGTCCCTGTGATAATGACTTGGAACAAATCTTTTTCTCATTAGTTCGGTTAGTTCTTGCCAAGTAGTTATTGGTCTTTAACCCATCGTTCTCCTAAGAGTAACTACCTGATCATAACAATTAATTGGATAGCCACAAAATTTGGAAGCAGCTAACCTAACCTTTTTAAGATCAGAAAGATTTTGGCAATCAAAGACGAGCTCAACTTTTCGCTCCCATTCAAGGTAAGCATCAGGATCATTTTTGCCTTGAAAGCTGGGAATTTTAAATCTAAGAGCTCCTAACCCATCATCATTTCTACCGGCAAAAGGATTTTCCATACCTTGGTTCCTTCTTGCTGTCCTAGGGTTTGTTGGGGTCAAAACCCACACCTCCGGAATTAACGATTAAAATATTTAAATATCGAAAAGGAATTTCCATATTTAGATATGAGTTCGGAGAAAGTTCATTTCGAACCACTCTGTCGATAACTCTGCAAAGAAAGAAAGAAAAACTGTATTTCGAGAGTTTTTCCAAGGAATCGATAAACTCGCAAATCGTTGAACAAGGGATGATCGGCTTGACGAAATAAGGCAGCCAGCTCGGTATCAAGACCTGCTAGTGATTCC
The DNA here is from genome assembly GCA_900406495.1 of Sisymbrium altissimum. NCBI lineage: Eukaryota > Viridiplantae > Streptophyta > Magnoliopsida > Brassicales > Brassicaceae > Sisymbrium > Sisymbrium altissimum. Next base: position 525 of record OVBI01001988.1, on the reverse strand, counting down.
GAGCTGACTGGCATCTCTCCATCGTGTTCAGCTGATCGTTTCGTCCTTTGAACGATTCCTCCGATAAACCGATGAAAGTTTAAAAAATTCGAGTAAAAGGCAATCAACCAGGCTTTCACGACAGCCAGCTCGGTGTTTTGGCAGTAAATCCTACCGAGCTGACTGACACACACGACCTGAATGCATGTTTTGTCAAGCAGTTGTCACAAAACGTCGATCTAATCAGCACAGAGCAGTCAGGATATACGTTCAATGATCAAAGATTTATCTTGCAAACCATAAGACTTTTGAACATGAAACCACTTGGAAAATGTTCTTGACTCAATTATGAAGCTTATAGAAGAAGAAGCCGATCAAACGGAGTTCATACGAGAAAGTTATGGGGTCCACAAGTTGGGCATTGCTGTCCAGCTCGGTAGAAAAGCTTGGAACAGCAGGATGCATGTTTTCTTCACCATTCCTACCGAGCTGGACGGTATCTCCTAGCCAGCTCGGTAAAAACTACCCTCCTGGCTACCGAGCTGA
>OVBI01001987.1:11114-25538 GCA_900406495.1 Sisymbrium altissimum | reverse complement strand
GAGTTATGAATTTTGTTTACAATATGGCTAATTTATGGATCTTCAGTACGTTAAACTCTTTCTCCAACCGAGCAACACTAACTCTCAGCTCTGGCATATCTTTATTCATGTCACTTATCACTGACTTCATATCATCAACTTCTTCGATCAAACACTCATTTATCCATCTGAGTAAATATCTATGTTTTCAGCAATTTCACAAGATCTAATTATTACACACTTATTGATTTCAAAACATGCCAAATAAGAAGTAAAACTATCCTTAGTATGCATACTTGGCACAGTAATTAAACAATCTTCCTGGATTTTTAGTTGTTGCAGATGTAAAAATACCCGAGAGTTCACCACACCAACACTATTTTGACATTTCTCTCTCCATATTATCACCTTGCCTTTTAATTTTTCTGCAAAGAAATCCTATTAATTTCAACAAGAGTTGATACAGACAAAATCAAAATTCACTTACCAGAAATGCATGATGAGATCGGGTTAGACGAAGAAGATATTTTTTTAGAAAAATTTAGAACCCTAATCGCAACTTTTACAGAGAAAAATAACTTTAATTGTTACACGTCTCGAGATCAAAAAAACGTATGGCTGAGTTACACGTCTCGAGATTATAAATGTCTCAAGATTATACATATCTGCTTGCCTAATATAGAAACACGAAACGTCGCAAGATACATTAATACAGTGGAGTTATCTAAATTGATACGGCTGAGTTATGTTTACAATGATACGGCTGAGTTATATATTTCAGCCATAATAAAAAAAAACTCAGCCACAACATAATATGTAACTCAGCCGCAAAAGAAAATAAACTCAGCCACAACATAATATATAACTCAGCCGCGATAGACGATTACAAGCAATTTGGAGAAGATAATCTCACAGTTTTAGAGAATACAACACACCGGAGAAGACGATTACATACGCTTTGGAGAAGACGATATTGGAGAATACAATTTTTAAAAAGTTATTTTCGAAAACAAAAAAAATATCAATTGGAGAATATGCTTGCGGAGAAGACGATTTTGGCGAAGACGGACTGCGGAGAAGACGATGTCGGGGGAAGAAGATTTCGTCGAAGACAATATCGAGGGAAGACGATTTCGTCGAAGAGAGTTGATGGTTGAGAATGCAGGAAAGACAAGAGCACATGAGCAAAGAGCAACTACGGGTTTTTTTGCGGTTTTTTTTTTAATAGGGGAGAAACTCAAACGTTGATGGTTGTGACGTGGATTCTAGTTTGTGACATAGATTTTTTTTTTAGTTCTAATTATTTCTAGGTAGTTTTTAATCTCAAATAAAAAACTAATCAAGGGTGTTTATAGTTATTTCATAAGGTGTACAAAGATTTTAGTTATTTTTGAAAGTTTTATTGTATTCTAGTTATTTATGAAAAGTTTAGTTGAGAAAAAAAAATGGACTTACTCAGTTTAGTTAGTTTGTAATCGTAAGACAATAACAATGAAGGGTAAAATAGAATTTAATTAGTGTGTTTTTAGGCAAATGTTACCCATAGTTGTTAAGTGACTTATTTTGTAATACAGAAATCATAAAGTGACTCTTTATGTAATATTCTCTAATTTTAAATATTTTGCACTTTTTGACCGAACAAACTCATGAAAAATCAAAATTCATAAAACATCTTCTTAACATGTCACACTAGATAATCAATTAAAATAAACATTAGAGCATCTTTAACGCTCACAGATTCAAAATGGGATTCTTATAAATTTTATATGATTATTTTAATGTTTTTATAATTTAATTAAATTAAAAAATAGAACTAATAGCAAAAATGCAAATGTTCTGAGATTCTAAATATAAGGTTTCAAAATCTCTCTTTTTAGAGATGATTTTTTCTCTTTCTCTTCATATTTTTTAATAAAAAATTGATGAAAACCCCATATTTAGAATCCTGTATGAATGGTGCTCTTAGGTAATTATCCGCGTCTTATGCAGAGTGATATATCTATTCAAATAATTTATTAGATATAATTTTGAAATCATATTAAATAATATTAAACATGATTTCGAAATTATACTATATATAAATTACTATAAAACTTTCTTAAAGAATATTCTTTAACCAGCTTTTTAAAAAATGAGTTAACATAATTAATTAACTATTTTATACCGAGCATCTTATATAAATAATTTATCGCAATTGTTAAAAAATCTACTATACATTAAAGAAAAAATATTAGAGACCACTTTCTCTGTTGTGATAGCACCAAATTTTTTTTCTTTTTTTTTTTTGTTTTATTTTTTTCTATTTTTAAAGCTGTTGTTAAACACATGTTTAAGAGAAATGTAAAGATGTTGTTAAACACATGTTTAAGAGAAATTTTACATATAAAAATAACAACTGAATATTGTAGATTTTTAGAAGATGTTTTGGTTTTCTTTTTCTTTTTTTTGTTTAAAAAATAATTATCTAAGATTTTGAAAATTTATTTTATTGAAATATTTAATTTTTCAATCCTACAAAACTTAATAAAGATTTTGATATTGTAGAACCAGTATTTGAATTTTACTAATAGAATCCAAATAGTGGTTGTTGAAGAAAATGTATGTAATTTTTATTTTCATGTCTTTTATAATTTCATTTAAATTTAAATTTATAAATGTTATAATATATTTTTTCTTTATATTGCATAATTGCATATTTTCTCTACAAAACCTATATAAAATTAAAAATACTTAAATATAACTAAATTATGTTCACTTCAATACCGATTTGAAACTTAGGAAAATAACGTAATAAGTAGTAAAGTAAAATAGGAAAATAATAATAAACATAACAAAAAATGATATTATGAAATATTTACACTAACTTGTGAGTAAGTTAAAAACATTTTAATTGTTAAACTAACATTTCAAAATCTTATGATCTTTAATTGATAATATAATTTAAAAATAAAATTAGCAATGACGCATGCACTATCCTAGTAAATAATATTTCATATGTTCTATTAGATAAGATGTTTTAGGAATTTTTTTCCATTTTTTTGATTTTTTAGAAATTTCTAATACAAAATTTATATTTATAACCATTTTTATTTGGAACATCTTTTGTAATTAGTTCAAATAACTTCAGTGAATTATTAAAGGAATTTTTTAGATAAAAAGTAAATATATTTATGATTTCTTAATCTGAAGACTTTTACGTAGAACATCATATATATTCGGACAGATGGAGTAATAAAGGTATTCAAAAATCTTATTATACAGAATATTTTAACAAGTAAAATCACATTAAGTACAGTTGTTATTTCCAAGTGCCATTGAACACCCAAAATAGCTTTCCAAGACAAGAACTCTGACTTACTTTTCCTGATTGCATGGGCCGCATACTGCATGCATTTTCTTTAGCTTTGAGCAAGGGCAGTCCACGAACAAGTTCTTTGTTTGCTAGATTTGTCATGTTTCTCACATTCATGTGACTAAGATGTTGATGCCAAAGTTTAACATCTGCCTTAGCACAGAAACACTTTTCTGATCCTTCCCACATGTAACAATGATTGCCAGTCCTAACTCCTCTCAACACAGTCTGATTGTCTTCATTCAGTGTCTTGCAATCATGACGCGTAAATAAGACTAATAACCTCTCATCACACAGCTGGTTCACACTTATCAGGTTAGCAGTTAAGCCTATGACAAGATAAACATTCATGAGCTAAGGTAAATCTGGACTTCTTGTCATGATCTTTCCTTCAATAGCCCCACAACTTCCATCACCAAATGTCACATTTCCTTCTTTAATTGGCTTGATGATTGTCAAATTGTCTAGACTGCCAGTCATGTGTCTGAAGCAGCCACTATCAAAATAGCAAAGACCACTACTGAAATTGTCTGAAGTGGTAATTTCCATATTGCACTTGATCTCGACCTCTTTTCTTCTGACATGAGTTGGATAGAGATCAGCTTTATTTATCCAAACTTGATATTTGTCTTTATTCCACCAGAATTTTCTTTGTCTCCAGATTTTATCAAACCTTGACCAGAACTTGTGACAGAAGGCTTTGATATAACCAACCTTTTTGCAGAAATAACACTCCTTGACTACTCGTGTTGTCATACCATAACCTAGTCCATGTGTCGACTTCTTTCGGGTACCATAAAGACTATAACTCTCTCCAATAGGTACCTTTCTTTCTTCACTGTGTGTGTTTCCAGCCGAAACAAAGTTGATAGCCTCTTTTTTTTTACTACAGTTTTACCAGTATATCCCAGCCCTGCAGCTGTACTTTCAGTTCGCCCATAACTCAGGATTTTATCTAACTGTTTTTAACCAGTCAAACATTCTGATCTTCTTGTTTTGTTGATCAAGTTCTGCTTGGAGACGTTCAGAAGCTCCTTTCTCAGATAGGTATTTAGTGTTTGCGTCCTCGATCTTTTTGGACATGTAACATCCCGATTTCTGGTATATAAAACATATGCGGAGAGCTTAAAAGAATTGATTTGGCTATCTATGTCACCAAAATGCACTTACCTTTTCGGTTGCACATCTAGAGAGAACTCCAGAGTTAAGTGTGCTTGAGCTAGAGTAGTCAAAGGATGGGTGACCTAGCGGAAAGTCATTCGCGGTACCGTGTGAGTGAGGCCAAAACACGGGGAACGGTCATGTGGTGATTGCATGGATAGTATATCATGACTTTCCAATCTCCCTGTTAATGCACCAACCGTCGGACAGGGGTGGGCTGGCCCATGGGCCTAGTGAGAGGACATGCGGGCCTACTGGTACAGGCTCTCGGTGCGTTATAAGTGGTATCAGAGCTGGTTCGCCGTCTCAGTGCTGACCTGAGAGGCCCTGGGAGGCGGTTAAGAATTAGTCTTGGTTCGCAAAAAGGATGTTACGCTCTTTGAGTGGGGGTGAATTGTAACATCCCGATTTTCTGGTATATGGAAACTTATACGGAGAGCTTAAAAGAATTGATTTGGCTACCTATGTCACCAAAGTGCACTTACCTTTTCGGTTACACATCCAGAGAGAACTCCAGAGTTAAGCGTGCTTGAGCTACAGTAGTCAAAGGATGGGTGACTTACTGGGAAGTCATTCGCGGTACCATGTGAATGGGGCCAAAACACTGGGAACGGTCATGTGGTGATGGCATGGATAGTATATCATGACTTTTGAACTTCCCGGTTAACGCACCAACCATCGGACAGGGGTGGACCAGCCTATGGGCCTAATGAGAGAACATGGGGGCCCACTGGTAGGGGCGGTCCGGACTTATAGGACAGTTTAAGCTTTTCTTTCATAAGACTGACCGCTTCCTTGCTCAGCTTTCTCTCTTCTTCTAGTTCTTGGCGTAGTACATCAATCTCAGATTCCAAAGACATTCTTACCATAGTGAGTCTTAGATTCTCTCTACCCGTTTTCAGAAGAGCATCAGATATCCCTTGGTAATTTTCTTTGAGGTCACCTACCTCAGCTACCTATGTAACCGAAGTGCACTTACCTTTTCGGTTGCACATCCAGAGAGAACTCCAGAGTTAAGTGTGCTTGAGCTGGAGTAGTCAAAGGATGTGTGACCTACTGGGAAGTCATTCGCGGTATCATGTGAATGAGGCCAAAACACGGGGAACGGTCATGTGATGATTGCAGGGATAGTATATCATGTCTTTCGAACCTCTCGGTTAACGCACCAACCGTCGGACAGGGGTGGACCGCCCCATGGGCCTAGTGAGAGGACATAGGGGTCCACTGGTAGGGGCGGTCTGGGCGTTATAGGACAGCTTAACCTTCTCTTTCATAAGACTGACCGCTTCCTTGCTCAGCTTTCTCTCTTCTTCTAGTTCTTGGCATAGTACATCAATCTCAGATTCCAAAGACATTCTTACCTTAGTGAGTCTTAGATTCTCTCTACCCGTTTTCAGAAGAGCATCACATATCCCTTGGTAATTTTCTTTGAGGTCACCTACCTCGTATTCTCCTTCAGAATCAGTGTCCACCATCTCTCATTCTTCAGTGATTTCCATGATTCTGATGAAAGTAACAAAATTCTTGACATCTCCTTCTTCGTCAGTCTCTTCTCCAGACGAGCTTTCATCAATACCAATCAAGGATTTTACTTTTCTCTTCTTCTGATCATTTATGCACTCCAGTTGAGTGTGTCCATAACCCTCGTATGCAAAACACTTGATTTCTTCGTGCTTGACTGTTGAGCATTCTGACTTGAAGTAACCATATCATTTGCATTCGTGACACTGCATATCACCTTTTTTGTCAGATTTCTCACTCTGAGAACCGTTTTGTTTGAGGCATATTCCTTGACCCCTGTCCTTGAGATTCTCAAATGTGGTTGCTAAAAGATATTTTTTTCGAGCTCTGCATTTTGATCGTTCCTTCTAAATGAATCTGGAGTATGTTCCATGCTTCTTTTTCTGATTCACAACTCTGAATTAACTCAAATTGTTTTCTTCCCAAGGTACCATGTATAGCGGTTAGTGTTCTAGAGTTGTATTTTGACAACTTGAGTTCTTCCACTGCCCATGTTTCTTTAGGTTTGAGTAAAACTTCTCTTTCTTTACCCTTGATTGTTAGTTCTGCCCACCCTGATACGACCGCCTTCCGTGCAAGAGCATCAATCCCTTTGATGACTGACTTCATTCGTGCTTTCCAAAAGCCATAGTTTCCGGTGTCGAGAATCACTTTTGAACTTGCCATGATTTCTTGATAGGTCTCCATTCCGTCCACAGGATCTTATCTATTTGAATGACACACATGTGTCCTCTCTGATACCAAATAAAAATGCGAGATCTATCAAAGGACAGATTGAGAGAAACACAAGATGATTCCTACAAGAAATTTCACTAGATGATGTTTTTGGTAAACTTACAAGAATAGCAAAAAACACTCTTTCAACAAGATTGAGACAGACCTCAACTTGTTCCTATTCTAATTTGTTCTGAGATCTCCGATCCAAGAATCCCTTTACCTTCTAAGCCTAATTCTCCTAGAATCCTAATCCAATGGTAAAATGCTCTCAGTTCTTATTTTCGGTGAAGCAGTTACAATTCTATGTTGTATCCATTTATACACAATGGATCACGCCTCAAAGATTCACATAATCCTAAACATCCATTAAGAATCTCTTCATAGCTCTTCTCTCGGAATAGACACTCCTACATTACAATCACCTTGATCTCATCCTAGGTTCCAAATCAGATTATATGAATATCTTGCCACGTATCCAGCTGGGAAGATCTTTATGTATCCATGTCGTCATCTTGAAAAACTTTCTAGAATCTAGCTCCTTATTGTCATACGTGTTGAATGACACAATCACTACTTCAAGACAGATTACATCTTTAATTGAATCGTAAATGCTAAATCTACCAAAAGCCAATATTTCATTTTTACTTTGCTTAAAACAATTTTGTTGATATTTATTTTTAAAACTATTTGTTTTCGTTGATGTATTCCGAGATAATCCCGATCTTACAACTTATATTTATAAATATTGATTATCTTCAATGTACTACTATATTTTTAATTCAAAAATAGAATAACTTTAAAATGAATAATGTTTCTTTCCAATGTATTAGTATAAAATACAGTAATTCTAAAATATAATAATTTTAAAGTATAGTTTATATTAAATTTTTAGAGTTATTATATAGAGTAAACTTAATTTAAACTCTATTTTAGAATGAGGTATACAGTAGGGTTGAAGAAGATCTTATTCAAAAATAAAATTGGAGTTAGATATGCCTGATGGGGATGGGAAGAGGGGGCAAAGTTGAAAATGCGATTCAAACTTTTGGCTCGAAACAAAAAGCCCTAAAAAATAAAATAAAATAAAATAAAACTCGAAAATTGGAAGGAAAATGAACAGTTTCCTCTCCAGCAACTGATCGCACAAGAGAATGGCCCCGAAGAAGAAACCTCACAAGAATCAAACCAACAACAAACCTGTTGCTTCTCCAATACCTAATTCAAACCACAAGAAACCATGTAAAGTCCCAAAGCTTCTGATTTCGGTGGAGGACGAGAACCGCTTGCGTCGGCTCTTGCTCAACTTTCGCCGAACCTCTTCTCCAGTTAGGGTTCCTATCCATAGCGCGCTCTTAAAGTCTCAGAAGAAGAAGAAACTCCTTATTCTGTACGAGAAACTCTCTTGCGAAGGGTTCTTAAATGATCAGATTGAATCCGCTCTCTCGTCTCTTATAGTAACTTCTCACCTTTGTGTTTTAGTTTAATCATTTGCTTTTTCAGTAACATTTCTCTGTTCTCTGGTCGATTCTTGATACTATATGTGTGTGTGTTTGTGTTTAAGGATGGTGCAACGTTTGAGACTGCACTTGATTGGCTTTGTTTGAACGTTCCGAGCCATGAGTTGCCTGTGAACTTCTCTACTGGAGCTTTTCGCTTTCCTACTACAGGTACGTTGTAAATATTCTCGGTTTCCTATATTTTCGCGTATTGATGCTTCATATTGGTGTTTTAGGAGGTTCTGTGAGTGTGGTATCGACCTCAAGGAAAGATTGGAATGAGTCTGCTGAATCTTCCTTTAAAGGTATGTGTAACATCACGTAATTAAATGCTTTAAAGGTTGTGTATTGATGATTTGTGCCTTCCTATTGGTGAAGCAGATGGTTCGGTGGGTGAGTCTGATAGGTCTTTAACACAGGGAAAGCAGGAGCAGGCCCGGCTTCGAGCATAAGCGAGTGAAGCCATGGATTAGGGTAATAATTTGAAAAGGGTAGAATCTTTTTAAAAGAAATTATATATATACATATTTTTAATATTATAGATTATATATATACATATTTTTAATATTATAGATAATAAATAAAGTTTAATAATTATTTTAGCTAGAAAAATATTTGTTAAAATTTTTTTATTAAAAATTTTGCGAGAATCAATACCAATGGAATTTCAGAAACCTATTGAAATGCTTAATTTTTTGAAGAAAATGGAGGACTGCTATCAAAACACAGAAATTACTTATCAAATATTATTTACCATTCCAGTATCTGTTGTCACAGCTGAAAGAAATTTTTTAAAATTGAAGCTGATAACAAATTATTTGCGGTCTACCATGTCACAAGAGATTAAACGGACTGACTTTATTATCAATTGAAACAGCTATGGTTAAAATACTTAACTACATGAGTTTGATGAATAATATTGTTGCAAAAAATTGTAAAAAAAGTTATATTTCAACAATAGTTTTTTTCTTATTGTTTTTATATTTTTGTAATTTATGGAGTTTGAAAATTTTTATATGAAATTTTAATATATTTTAATTATTTTTATTTTATGATTTTAAATAAAATTTATAAAAATGGCATAATTTTTATATCAGCTTAGGACAACAAAAAACATTACTCCGGCACTGAGCAGGAGGAGCGTGAAGTTTTAGTTCGAGTGAAGGGAAAGAGAGATGAAGATGATACTCTTAGTTCTTGTCAATCATCTCAAGCTGATTGGATCCGTCAGTACATGAGAACACTCGAAGAGGTACTCTTATAGATTGATATAACCTTTTTTACAAAAGCCTAATACTTTGATCAGAAGGCGGGAAAACCAAAAAGATATGTAAAAACATTTACTCTTTGAATTAAAATTTTCAGGAAGAAATGGAATCTTCGGACGATGAGGAGGTACTCTACTGTTATACCTCTACTCTAGTTTTTTAATTTGGATCTTGTTATTGTGCTGAGATGGGTATCACGTGTGTGAAGCTTTATTTAATTAATTATTGAAACCTACTTGGCTTCAGTTTTGGAAATTTATTAGTAATTTTTAAATTGCTGATGTAGTGATATAATGTTACTTACTGTACTAGATATCTGGTCCAAGGCCTTTCGAGGTGATTGCTGAAGAATATTGTTTGGAAAGATCTGATGCTATAAAGGCAAAAAGGAAAGGTGATAAAAGCAAGCAGGCCTAGCCATTTGCAAGCTCAAGCAAGAGTTACCTGGTATTGGTTACGTTTAACCTTTTTTTTAGTAATCAATCTGTCAATCATTACTTGGCGCAATATCTCATGAGATATCTGTGTTTGTTTTGCAGGGATATCAGAAGCAATGTTGGAATCTGAGTTTCAGCGTGAACAAGATTTTGATGAAAAAGAAGTAACATCCCCCATGCGTGATGAGGTTCATAAGTCAGTAAATAAGGACGCTGATTTAATTCAGATGTTGTTGGATGACTTGAACTTGGATGCAAATCCTGTTGGGAGCTCTACTTTTGAAGAAATTCAACCTAAAGCTCTTCCCTTCAGTTCCTCAGGACAAGAATCAGTTGTGTCTGATGATATATTGTGGAGCTTGGCGATTTGTTCTCAGAAGATGCTCCGCCTTATGAACCTTCACCTCAAGAACTCATGGAATTACAGAAGAAGGAGATTATGAGAGAACTTTGCGACGAAAAAAATCTTAGGAAGCTGGAGGGTATCTGGAAGAAGGTAACTCTTCACCTTACAAGATTTTTGATGCTTTTGTTGCGCATATGCTTGCTTCTTCAACTGTCACTTTGTCACATATGCTGACTTTATCATCAAGCACTTTAGTTCTAAGTTCTAACACTGTTTGATAGATATAGAACTTCCCTGCGCTGCTCTTTTCTCCTCTTGGTTTGTTCTAGTTAGTTTTTCACATATGCTTGCTTCCTTGATAGATTATCTCTTTAACATGTAAAAGTTTTACAGGGTGAAGCACAAAAGATCCCAAAGGCATTGCTTCATCGTCTGTGTCAAAAGTCAGGATGGGAAGCACCAAAATTCAATAAAGTAACTGGAGAAGGAAGCAATTTTTCATATACTATAAGTGTTATGTGTAAATCCAATGGATGTGGTAAAAGCAGACAAGCTGGGGGTCTGGTAACTATTAAACTTCCTCATCAAGTTGAGGAGTTTATATCTATCGAGGTACTTGCTTGTTTTTTAATTTAATAAAGTTGTCAGGTTCTGAAAATAAATGTTATAGAGTTTGTTAGCTGTTGATTGAAACAATCTGCTATGCCTGTATTATATGCTAACTAATCAGCTAACTAATATGCACCTGTGTGTGACAGGATGCACAAAACAGAGTTGCGGCTTTTTCTCTCCATAAGCTCTTCTCTGATTTGCCTGTTCACTTTGCAATTACTGAGCCTTATGCCTCTCTAGTATTGATCTGGAAACAAGGTGAGATTGCAAATTTTTGCTCTTTGATAACCTTTCGTTAAACAGGTTTGACATATACAGCAATGTCCATGCAGTATTATATTACATTGATATTCGCATATCCCATTTGACACAAACTCTTTTCTTGCTAGTTCGGGAGTTGTGGGAGTATATATAAACCATGTAACTCTACAGAAACTATAGTTTGCATTGGAGTTTTGGACTTTATTTTAAAATTTTGTGACTGTTAAAATCTAACCATAGAGCTAAAAGTATGTTTCTTGAACTCTATTTGTCACATATCGTATCTGTTTCTTAAATTCATGTAACCCTGGATTTTACTGACAAAGTATCATTAATCTTCTGTATGATATGTTACAGGAAACTCTTCCATGGAAGTTGTATGTTCTTCTCTCAAACGAAAACAAGAAGACAGTAAGAAATCGCAGAAGTACAAGGTAAAATATTCGTGTTGATGTTTGAACATAAGTTTTGGTTCCCAGACTAGTTAACTCATGTCTGTTAGGAATGTGGGACTTTGTTTTTGGAAATGGTAAAACCTTTGTTGCTACAGCTTGCACTAATAATCCTATTATTCTTTTGTAGAACATGTTAAAAACTAGAGCTGCTCTTCCTATATCTGAAGTGAAGAATGACATACTGCACCATCTAAAAGAAAACGATGTCTTGGTGGTATGCGGAGAAACAGGCTCTGGAAAGACTACGCAGGTTCGGTCTCGGCTGTTGCTCCCTGTTATCTAGTGTGGTTAAAACTATTCACCGTTTGTTACATTATTCCAGGTTCCTCAATTTATATTGGATGATATGATTGATTCGGGGCATGGTGGATACTGTAATATTATATGCACATAACCACGGGTGATGGCAGTGAGTATCTCGGTGTTAAGAAGTCATGTTTTCAGGAATTGTTTGTTTGGTTTATGTTGATAATAAACTGCGATCTTTTAACTCTCATCGATCCTTTTACATCTGCAAAGCTTAATGATGTCATCTAATATGGTTTAGTCTATCTCTGTTGCCCAAAGAGTTGCTGATGAGCGCTGTAAATCCCCTCCAGGCTTAGGTGACTCCTTGGTTGGTTATCAAGTTCGTCATCAAAGTGCAAGGTCTGCCTCGTAATTTAAAACTTTTCTTCTTTTTGGTATATGTTTTGGTGGAATTGAATTGTGAAATTTATATGCCTTCTGTGAAAAATTGAACATGATTGGAGATAAAACCTCATTGTGTCTTCAAACACATAATCTCGCATGCTTGTTATGGTTCCATTTGTTACTATCATCAGCTGGTCGTAACATATACATTTCTACACTACAGTATACTTTTTTTTGAATAATGTTCCTTGGGCTTATTGCTGTGCCTATGTCCTTGTGTGTTTGTTCAGGAGTGACAAGACAAGGCTGCTGTTTTGTACTACTGGCACACTACTAAGGAAACTTGCGGTACGCCCCCTATTTTGTTAGTAAGCCCTTGTGCAACCGATTAATCATTTTTATATTTCTATAGAAATATATGATAAAGGGGCAATACCATAGCCGCATTACCATAGCCGCATTACCAAAATTATAATTTCTGAAAAACCTGAACTTGCAGAAATAGATAACAATAGCGTCTGTAATTAAAGGTCCACTAGTTTAGACAGTTCCTGCGTGAAAGGGTGATACAAAGTTATAGTAAAATTTGCATTTCGAGTTCTTAAGCCCTACTTAAATTAGACCCGGAAAATCTCACTTTTTGTTTTGGTTTTATTTTGTATCTGTTTGCTTGTATGCAGGGGGAGAGAGCCTTGAAAGATGTTACACATATTATAGTCGATGAAGTGCATGAGCGGTCTCTTAAGGTGAGTATTCATTTACTCAGCCTTAAATTTCATGTCACAAAATAAATACATCTTGGCAGCATTGTAAAGCAAAAGAGACCCACAGTTAAGGGTTCTGCTTGAGAATCCATGCAATATTATATAGTGGATCACTAGAGTACAAAAAGCCAAAATTTGGCATTACTTATAGAATACGCACTTAGAATGACACTCCAGTACAATGCTACTAACGCCGAAGACTGTACGCAGTTAATCCATTGATAAGTCAAAAACAGTGAAATCCAGAAACTTGATGGCTAATCCATTGATAAATCATTCTTGCAAGTTTTAACAGTCTGACAAGAAACTTCCTTTCACTCTTTTGTTAAACTCAACTTTTGTTTTCTTGGTAAAATCTTATAATCAACTTGTAGGTGAGAAAAACTATTTTTTCTTAATTTCCATTTCAGGGTGATTTTTTTCTCATCATTTTGAAGAGACTGATTGAGAAGCCAGCCTTCGACAAGTCATCACCTAAACTGAAAGTTATCCTTATGTACGTATTTGTAGCTTTTTGTATTCATGCGACAGATTTCAAATAGTAAGTAAACATAACATTATATGTATCCATGCGTCTGATGCCCTTTCAGGTCCGCTACTGTTGATGCAAACCAGTTCTCAAGATATTTTGGTCAATGTCCTGTAGTTACGGCTCAAGGACGAATGCACCCGGTTACTACTTATTTTCTAGAGGACATTTATGAGAACACTAGATACCTTCTGGCTCCAGATTCTCCTTCTTCGCTAAGATCTGATACATCCAATAAAAATGAGGTACATATTTTGTAACCAAAATTATGATATCTTTAGGGCTTAATATGCATTTTTATGAGGTTTTTCATATGCATGAGACTCAAGGATGAAAAATGATAATAAGAAAATAAAACATCATGTTATGTACACAACCCTGCTTTTTGTTTACATGTGATAGAATTCTGAAATTTAGATGGTAGTGATGCTATACTAAAAATTTCATATAGATTGCATTGTCGAAACTTTGGATATTGTGTACTTACTACATGGATTCTATCTCTGCAGCTTAGTTCTGTAACGGTCCGTGGGGGAAAGAAGAATCTTATGTTTGCTGGCTGGGGGGACAATTATTTGGTTTCAGAGGACTGTCTTAACTCATCTTACGTTCCAAGTAATTACGAATCTTACAGTGACCGTACGAAAGAAATTCTGGTACTTTGCCTTTCCAGTTTGTGCTTTTGTTTCTCTTATTTATTTAGTTGTCCTGAGTCCAAAAAACTTGTGATTGCTTTGCAGAAAAGGCTAAATGAGGATATTATTGACTACGAGCTTCTTGAAGATTTGATATGCCACAGATGCCACTTATGAGGAAAGAGCCATTCTTGTATTTTTGCCTGTAAGCTGATACTGAAATCTTACGTGTTAATTGAGGACTAATCATATTGTCTC
>OVBI01001987.1:0-11039 GCA_900406495.1 Sisymbrium altissimum | reverse complement strand
GCTACAGATTGGCTTCTTCCTCTACATTCTTCTATTGCACATAGAGAACAGAAAAAGGTGTTTCTGCGCCCCCCTAAAGGCATACGGAAGGTAATCTCATGTGATCTCTATACATTCTGTTAGTTTTCTTTTCGTCCTTGTTCATCTTCGAATATGAGTTAGCAGTCACTTACTCCCTTTGTTCCTCATGACCAAATTTAGTGACTCTATCTTTAGGCCATGGTTTTGCATTTCTGTCAAGTGCTCTAGGATTATCATGTTATAAGACTTTACTATATCTGTCTCGTGCAACTGTTTTGTTTTACTACTAAATGAGTTTGAGTGATGTGTTACATGCACTACTTGTTTCCTCACCACTTTCAGATTGACAAATGCTTTTCATCTTCATTACATGTATTTTGGTCTTTGATTGGATTTAGTTTTAAAAAGTATAAAATGATTTACAAGGAGCAGTTCATATATTTATGACTTGATGTGAAGAACGTTCACAAAACTTGAAAAGATATAGAGGTTGATTGTTTGTAGATTTTACTAATTTTAATTTTTGATTTTTCAAAATCTACTTTTTAACCAATCAAGATTTGAGAGAATTAGATTTCTTAATTTTTAGGAAAACTAGTCTTTCTTTTACTATTTCTTACTCAAAAACCAGAATCTCAATTTTGTTAGATTTTCTTCAGTTTTTAACGTGACTTTTTTTACCTACATATATTTCTACTTTTCTAAAACAAATAACTATTTCTATAACCAAAATCCAAAAACTAAAAAAATCACCATTCAAGTTTTTAAAAATCGAAAATCTACTGCAAAATCAAAAACCAAAATAAAAAAAAACTAAAATTTATAATCCAAAAACAAAAAACTAAAAAATAGAAACCAAAATCTAAAAACCATTAAAACAATCAGGGCCATAGTTGAAAGAGTTTCATGAGTTGCCTCCTTTTAATACTAGACGATTAAAAATATATTGTTTATCATAAGAGTTCTGAATCCCTTTTTGTGAAAGATCATTTCGATAAATTACATTGACTCCTGCAAACCCGGTCTAATTTATCTTTTGCATCTTCTCTTATGTTCAGGTTATCGTAGCTACAAATGTTGGAGAGACCAGTATAACAATTGAGGATGTCGTGTATGTGATTGACAGTGGCAAACACAAGGAAAATCGCTATAATCCACAGAAGATATTCCCAATGCTAGTGAATCAGTTAACATTTTCCTTAGTACAATGATTCTTTTTACGAATACAAAATGTTATTGTAAAAGTACCATTTTCTAGGAATTTAATCTGCAAACTAAAAATTTTGAATCTCAGGGAATTACTCTATGCCGGAAAAATACTAATTTACCTCTTAATTGGTGGACTTATATCGATTTTTGTATACTAAGTTCGTGATAGATGAATATAGATTTACTAATATACTTCCACATGTATAAGGATAAGACTATAGTCTATAAATTCCTTTTCCTAGAAAAATCTGTATCTCTAAATTACTTGGATATATAAACGCTATTGATGACATACCTCATGGTTATTGTTTTTTTTCTCTGAGATGTCATCTTTTGTGTTCAACTGTTCTGCTGAATTCTTTGATCATCACAGAAATTGTCAAGCATGGTGGAAGATTGGATCTCTAAAGCAATGCAAGACAAAGAACGGGAAGAGCTGGACGTGTCAAACCGGGACATTGCTTTTCATTGTACACACGCCATAGGTTCGAGAAGCTTATGCGTCCCTATCAGGTATCTATCCTTCCCTGTCTTCTCGATCACTTGGTTTTTTACCCTAAACTCACTGGTTCCATCTTGATGGCTAGGTTCCTGAGATGCTACGGGTGCCTTGTGTTTAGAAATCAAAATGCTCGGCTTGGGTCACATTAAGCCTTTTCTGTCCAAGGCAAGTAACACCATTTTTCAGTGCCAAAAGAACCCACATTATCATTCTGTCTTACACTTTTTCACTTACTGTCTTTAGGCTTTAGAACCTCCAAGTGAAAGTGCTATAAACTCTGCAATTTCAATGTTGTGAAAGGTACCATGCACTTGTACTGGATAGAAGTCTTTTATTTTGTAAGAATTATTAGTTCTTGATACATCCAAAAATGATGAGACCTTTCACTGGGACAACATCGATGATGCGTTGCTGTTGTCTGTTGAGTGTTGCTAATCTTTCTCCTTTCTGTAGTACCCTACTACCCTTAGAGTGTAATCATTTATCTTTCTACACTTGAAACTTTCCATGCTATGCTGAGCCTTCTTTTATGAACCATATCTTCTTTAGGTTGGTGCTGTTGAAGGGGACGAAGAGTTGACACCACTTGGGAATCATTTAGCAAAACTTCCTGTTGATGTGTTGATTGGAACGGTTTACTTCACTAACATCATCGTTACACTAAAAGAGTTCTCGGTCCGTTCTCACAACATCTACCCTCAAACATTTTTTTTAAACTGCAGATGCTATTATATGGTGGCATTTTTGGTTGCTTATCACCAATTCTCTCTATTGTTGCTTTCTTCAGCTACAAATCGCCATTTATATATCCCAAAGATGAGGTACGTTTTTACTTTCTCAGAATTTGGCTGATTTGTGCAATGAGGTTGTCAACTAGCTTTATGTTTGGTTTTTCTTTCTTAGGAGCAAAATGTGGATCGGTTGAAACTTGCTCTTTTGTCTGATAAGCTGGAGAGGTCGAGTAATGTAAACAACAATGACAGACAATCTGATCACCTCCTTATGGTGATTGCATACGAAAAATGGGTGAAGATACTGCATGAGGTATGTGATAAAAGAGTATCTCTAGCTGTTACTCTGTGTTTTGCCCTTTGGATGTCCCTTCTATTAGTGGCAAAAATGAACCAATGCATATTGCAGTTTGAGGTGAGGTAACAGGGATGTTTGAAATTATATTTCCATATGTTAGGATTTGTTTGTACAGAATCCGTATCTGATTTGTTATCGGTTGATATATGTTTGACTACTTTCATCTGTGATAATTATTCAAATATCTAGGGATATTCATTTGAACTTAAAAATGATACAGGAAGAATTATATTAGATTTTAATATCTGTTACTGTATATCACTTTACGTTACTGCCAAATAGTAGATATAAGATCAAAATTTCTGTATCATGGATCTGGAAAATGTTTTACGAAACAAGAAATTAGGAAAACATTATAACTGATAGAAAATACATGCATCAAGTAGCTAAACACAATGTTGGAAATAGATGTATCTTTTTAAGCCATTTACTCTAACTAGTTCTTTAGAGACATATGATTAAGGTTTTGGTTTAAATTTTGATTAAAAACTGAGTTTTACAGAAGTATTTCCTGTTGATGTCGCATGTCTAGTATAGAGAGTTGTGGATGAGGATGTCATATTGTCCTCCAAAAATGAACGATAGGCTTGGATTTTCTGCACTGATTTGTTTTATGTGTTTGTGATGTCCTCAGCAAGGAATGCAAGCTGCAGAGAGGTTTTGTGATTCAAAGTTTTTAAGCAGCTCAGTGATGAGGGTGATAAGGTATATTGTAGTTTGATGATATAACGTGTCTACAAACTATTTTCAAAATAGCATAGAAATTGATGGAAAATGAAACTATTTTGTGATGTTTTCTTATTCACATCATTTTTGTCTTCATCCTTCGAGTCTTATTTGTTTCATTTTCACAAATATCAGAGACTTAAGAATAGAGTTTGGCACTTTACTTGCCGACATTGGGCTCATCAATCTTCCTAGAAATAAAATAGGAGAGGTAACTTATCTGAACTATCGATCACGTATGCTTAAAAGCAAAGATGTGCCTGATCTTACAAGGAAGACACATGACCGAAACATTGTTATGATTGTTCTCAAGCTTTCAATACAACACTATCAAGTGACATCATCTTTATCTAATGGCCGGAAATTACATTTTTGCATATAATAGTCCGCGCAGAGAAAGAAGGAGAATCTTGATGTTTGGTTTTCTGACAGAACTCAACCTTTCAATATGTATTCACAAGAACCTGAAGTTGTTAAGGTAATGTACATCTGATTCCTCTTGTGAAAAACGTTTCTTTGTTGTTGTTACTAAGCATCCATGATTTTGATACTGCTTGCAATAAGAAGAGGTTCTATGCCATTAATATTTGGTATGTACATTAGTTCATTTTTCAACTTGTACAGGCTATAATATGCGCGGGACTAAGTCCTAATATCGCAGAGGGATTGGTTAACCGTTTAGCAAAGCCAGAAAAACTAACACAGCGTCATGCAGTATGGCATGATAGAAGAAGCGAAGTCCATATCCATCCAACCTCTATAAACAAAAGTTGCAAAGAGTTTCAGTACCCTTTCCTTGTATTCCTTGAGAAGGTAACTTTAGTTTTAATTTGAAGCATTTGCTTTTACTTGTACCTCCTGATTTTACTTGCCTCAGAAAGATCAGATTAGCTTCATATTAAAACCATGCGATGATATTGAGTAATGATGGTGACTGGTTATCATTCAATCTGGTGTAAAAATATGTAAACACAGACAATATCAACTTTCTTGTTTTCTGTAGGTCGAGTTAAAGAAAGTAGTATCTCTTCGAGATACAACCATTGTTTCTCCTTTCTCCATTCTGCTTTTTGGTGGCTCAGTCGATGTTCATCATCAGGTACTGTTTATCACACAGCAGGGATCTTGGATCTTAATGTCATCTATAACTATTCGTAGTTTCTAAGAGTCCTTGCGGAGTTTTGATTAAGTTATCTTTAGAGAACGACTTGACAATTCTTACTGGATACTCTATATGTGAATTTTGGTGTGTTCTATGTGCTTTCACCTTAAAAGCGTTTTCTTTCATTACAGAGTGGTTCCGTAACAATTGATGGGTGGTTGAAGATAGCAGCACTAGCACAAACTGCAGTTTTGTTCAAAGAGCTTCGGTTAACCCTCCATTCCATTCTCAAAAATCTCATCCGAAAACCTGAGGTTACATGCTCAATCCTTTGTTAGATCCCACTCGGTTAAGTAAGTAAATCATGCCTAATCTCTCTCTCTCCCTCTATACATTTGATTTTGGTTACAGAAATCAGGTTTAGTCCACAACGAAGTCGTCAAATCTATGGTGCATCTTCTTATAGAAGAAGGCAAAATGGCAACACGCATGAAGTAAAAACTTAACTGTAGATCGAATCGTTAGTAGACTCCACCAAAATTTGCAGCGCGTAAGAAGACGCAACTTCGATACTAGTGTGACTTGTGTAGCTAAATAACTAAGTTTTGTGGAAGTGCATTCATACCCCCAAGGCCTGGCTTAAATATTATAAAAATAGTTATGAACCCTATGCAAAATTTGAAATATGAACCCTAATTATATGTAAATTTTTTTTGTTAATTATTTTGGACCTTTAAAAATATTAATATTTTTGTAAATTTATCAAAGACACTGTGCAAATGCACTCTTGACACATGTCTAGATCCAGCAATAAATTTCTAATGCTCTACGATCTAATTATTTCGTTTGTTGTAGATTAACTAACCGACAACTTTTATGATATGTAAGTTGCAGTATGTATGTGGTGTGCAAATTAGATTAGACCATTTTTATGGTTTACTCTTTATTATAAAAATTTTACTCTAATTTATATTTTACTTCAAAAATAAATATTTATAGTATATTCTAATTTTAATTAATTATTATTTTTTATAAGGTATTATACTTTAAAGATATGTCAATTTTATATGGAAATCAGCCCATTTATGATGATAGGCCAATTGGGTAGAACTACCAGTATTATTGAGTGATAAGTATACCTAGTATATAATGAGGATAAGGTATTATTGGTATTGCAAATTGACTTAACCTGAATTAATATGATCAACTGTAGATAAATAAATTAATAAGCTTCAAATTATATATAGTTTTATAGATATAAAAACTAATGTATTTTTTTAATAATGATATAAAGAAATTAAAGATGAGAATGGATTTTATATAATTCGATTATTATATGGGTGGTAAAACTAAAACATAGAAAAATAACAAAAATACACATAACACCATATATACATACGAGATTTCAAGTGGGAAATTTTTGGTTTATGTATTTTAATATTTTGATAATCTGAATAAAATTCAATGTTATTGTGTAATTTTAAAATCTATACAAAAATCATGTCTTGTTAGTTTTATAACTTATAAATCTTAATTCAAATAATGTGTTATTCAATCTTACATATTTATAATGGATTTGAGGTCATAATGAATTTGGATAGATTTCTCTATTAAAAGATATAAAAATTAAATTCGACGAAAAATCTTCAGATTTATAAATACTTTTATTAAATTTCACATATTAAATAAAGAAATCAGTATATTTTTCTTATATTTATAAATTTCATAAGGATTATAAACTAATTAAATATATAAATAATAACACTTTGTAAATGATAGAAAATTGAATTAAAAATACTAACACTCTTTGTAAAACAAGAAAAAAAATCTAGAGATAGACATATAAATTGAAGGGAATATATACAGACTAACATCGTCGATTGACCGTTTAATATGTTATACTAACCTATGTTTATAAGGTTAGAAGAAACTAACTATTTACCCTATGGAATTTACCTTCTATATCCTTCTCTTTTTTCGTAATGGCAATTGCATTGGTGAGATACTAACTGACACAAAATCTTTTTTTCGGAGACTAGCACGATCAAAATTTAGTTCTCTCTCTCTTATCTACTCTGTTTCCTCATCGTCTCTCTTTCGAACAAAACCGTTATTCCGTTTTTCTCTCCTTTTTCCATAACCGTCAAACGAGTTGTCTTCACTTTCGCCTGTTCCGGTACTTCTTTGCACTCAATCTTACTCCGGCAGTTTTCGATTTCTTTTTTTAACCGTCGCTTCCATCTTATCCATAACTTTGATCAATCGTAAGAAAAATGAAGAAGATAAACAGTAATTTTACAGGGTTAATATATCAAAGTTTCTGTAAACATATAACATCAACATTGTAAAATGTGATGAATATCGATTACTTTAATTAAGTTTATTTTTTTATACGGTATAATGAATATTAATCAGTCTGGATTATCTTTAGGTAAGGTTTTGGATTTAGATTTTAGGTTTCAAGGTTTAGGATTTAAAGTTTAGTTTTTATTATTTAGGATTGAGACTTAAGGTTTACGATTCACAAATTAATGTTTATATTAACATATAAATATTTTCAAAACTTTTTATAGGTTTCAAAAAATTATTTACAGTAATAAGTAAGATTTATAAGGTATAATTGTATATTTTTGTTATTTCGAAATAATGTACACAAATTGGTTTGAGTTCACTAATCATTTGTTAGGGTTTAGGGTTTAGATTTTTGTTTTGTCAAAATATTTGTATACCAATTGATTTGGGTTTACTAATCCTTGGTTAGGGTTTAGGGTTTAGATTTTTTTTTTCGAAAGACTTTACACCAATTGGTTTGGGTTCACTAATCCTGAGTTAGGGTTTAGATTTTTGTTTTTTTTTTGAAATACTGTACACCAATTAGTTTGGGTTGACTAATCTTTAGTTAGGGTTTAGGGTTTAGATTTTTGTTTTTTCGAAGTACGGTACATCAATTGGTTTGGGTTCACTAATCCTTAGTTAGGTTTTAGATTTTAGGTTTCAGAGTTTAGGATTTAGAGTTTAGGGTTTAAAGTTTAGGATTCAGATTTTTATTTTTTTGAAATACTGTACACCAATTAGTTTGGGTTCACTAATCCATAGTTAAGGTTTAGAGTTTAGATTTTTGTTTTTTCGAAGTACGGTACATCAATGAGTTTGGTTTCACTAATCCTTAATTAGGGCATAGATTTAAGTTTCAGAGTTTAAGATTTAGTGTTTAGGGTTTGGGTTCACTAATCCTTAGTTAGGATTCAAATTTTTTTTTTTTGAAATATTATACACCAATTGGTTTAGATTCACTAATACATAGTTAAGGTTTAGGGTTTAGGGTATATTAATCAGTCTCGGTCCACCAATCTTTGGTAAGGTTTTGAATTTAGATTTTAGGTTTCAAGTTTTAGGATTTAAAGTTTAGTTTTTATTATTTAGGATTGAGACTTAAGGAATTTACGATTAACAAATTAATGTTTATATTAACATATAAATATTTTCAAAACATTTTATAGGTTTCAAAAAATTATTTACAGTGATAAGTAAGATTTACAAGGTATAATTGTATATTTTTGTTATTTCGAAATAATGTACATAAATTTGTTTGGGTTCACTAATCATTTGTTAGGGTTTAGGGTTTAGATTTTTATTTTTTCAAAATATTTGTATACCAATTGGTTTGGGTTTACTAACCGCTGGTTAGGGTTTAGATTTTTATTTTTTTAAATACGGTACATCAATTGGTTTGGGTTCACTAATCTTTAGTTAGGGTTTAGATTTTAGGTTTCAGAGTGTAGGATTTAGAGTTTAGGGTTTAGGGTTTTATTTTTTTTGAAATACTGTATACCAATTAGTTTGGGTTTACTAATCTATAGTTAGGATTTAGGGTTTAGATTTTTGTTTTTTCGAAGTATGGTACATCAAATGGTTTGGGTTCACTAATCCTTAATTAGAGTTTAAATTTCAAGTTTCAGAGTTTAAGATTTAGAGTTTAGGGTTTGGATTCACTAATCCTTAGTTAGAGTTTAGATTTTTATTTTTTCGAAATACTGTAGACCAATTGGTTTGGGTTCACTAATCCTTAGTTAGGGTTTAGAGTTTAGATTTTTGTTTTTTCGAAATACGGTACATCAATTGTTTTGGGTTCATTAATTTTAAATTAGTTTTAGATTTTAAGTTTTAGAGATTTAGAGTTTAGGGTTTAGATTTTTATTTTTTCGAAATACTGTATACCAATTGGTTTGGGTTCACTAATTTTTAGTTAGGGTTTAGATTTTTGTTTTTTCGAAATACGGTACACCAATTGGTTTGGGTTCACTATTCTTAGTTAGGGTTTATGGTTTAGATTTTGTTTTTTTTTTAAATACGGTACATTAATTCGTTTGGATTTAGGGGTGTCAAAATGAGCTAGCTCGGCTCACCTAAGCTCAACTCGTCCTAACTCACATATTTTATAACTCAGCTCAGCTCAGCTCATTTATAAATGAGTTTAGAAAACATAGCTCACGCTCAGCTCGTGTTTAATCATGAGTTAAATGAGCCACTCGTGAGTTAACATTTTAACTAAAAAAATAATAATATTTATAAATAAAATAATAAAAAAGTTCAAGGTGAAGCTAGATAATGACAAAACTGAGAGTCTGAGACATATATAATAATAATTAACAAATTACATGACACATCAAGATGAATTTATGAATTTAATTGGAAGTGATACCTTGCTTTTGGATTTTTTACTTGCAAACTTTCTGGGTTGCTGTCGCCGAAGAAAACAGAAAATAGGTAAATTTGTGTTAGTTTGTAGTTGTGTTTAGATAATAATTTTAGGATGTAAAGTTAAAAGATTATAGGTTAAAAAAAAATATTAAAAGATTTTATGATAAAAGTTATATATATATATATATTATTTTAAATTATTAAAAAAATGTTTAACTCATGAGTTAGCTCGTAACTCATTAGAACTCGCTCATTTAACTCAGAGATCATTTAGGTTCGAATTATTAAACTCATTTATTAAATGATCACAGAAAATACAGCTCGCGATCATGAAAATCCGAGCCGAGCTGAGCCAAATTCGTGAGCTATTGGCTCATTTTGACACCCCTATTTGGATTCACTAATCTTTAGATTTTAGGTTTTAGGGTTTAGAGTTTAGGGTTTAGGGTTTAAAGTTTAGATTTTATGATTTGGGATTTAGTGTTTAGTGTATTTGTTCTTGATGATATATTACTAGATTTATTATTATTATTGCTACTAACATGTATAAACATTTGTTAAAAAAACTATCATTATATATGTTTTTCATAATATATTAATATATTTATTATTATTGTTACTATAAACATGTAAGTATTTATTAAAACTTCTATCTGCTAAAATTTCGTACTTTCTTTTTAAATAAAATCAAGTGTCTTCTTTTTAATTACAGAGTTATCATTTATAGTAATAATCACATGGTAAACAGTAACGTGTGAAAAACTTAGCTCTCGGTTTGAACAGGTTAAAATCGTCCACAAATTGTTTTCTCTAATAAAAGTTGGTCGGGTGTTAGAAAATGCAAATTATGCTTATTCTCAGAGTTAGCTTTGTAAATCATCCTAAATTGAATCATATGTAAGTGAAATTTGTAAAAAAAAAAGAAGGAAATGAACTGATCGGTTGTATTGGAGGAGATGAAATGATAAACGGTTAACTTCTAAAAATATCTAAAGTAATTATCAAATCCCTAAATTTTTAACTAATTATAAATATATCAAAAAGATAAAAAAAGATAAAAAATAAAAGAAACAAAGATTGTCTTGAACCAATCATTTGGATAACTTGTTAATAACAAGTTTTACGAGTTTTTAAGGTTTTTCGGATTTTTTGGTTTCAGAATCAGCTGATATTAATTCTAAATTGCAAATCAATAGTATAAGTTGAATGTAAAAAATGTGAAAACATTAGAATTATGAAGTCTACTATAATATTAAATGGCTATGTTTTTTCTTATATCCAACTTTTCACATTTCAGGTATTAAGCGTTTTATAGCTATAAACATATTTTTTCTTCATGATTTCATATTTTTATTTTAATCATTTTTTGTTGTTAATTGAATGGTAATGCTGAAGGTGATATATCAACACTATTCACTACTCAAAAAGTTTGAAGTTAATCAATATGAATTGCAAAACTTGATTTGATTTTTAATTCTTGAGTTATACTAAACTGTTTATCTATTTTTTGCATTATTATTATTATTTTCTTATCTAAGACATCCCTACAGGGACATGCCACGGTAACATAAATATCAAATGTCCTTAAATTTAAGGAGCGTCAAATGATCGCTTCTCACTGTAAATATACAACAAAAATTTTTCATTGTAAAAATTTGTCGGACATGTACAATGAGAAGCGACCATTTA
>OVBI01001986.1:0-25576 GCA_900406495.1 Sisymbrium altissimum | reverse complement strand
CGATAAATCGTCTCCGGGCGGTGCCGTTGGACACTGATTCCATGCAGACCTTTTGGAGGGAGGGTGCCGTCGGTCACTTACACCGTCAGTAGGGCATTGGTTGCTGTTTGGGTGCTTTAGGTACCGTGTTTGTTCATGTTTAGTCTTTGTTCCGGGTTTGGAGTGCTATGACAGAAACTGCGCTTTCTTTGTGTTATAGCATCTCATACCTTACTGGGTGACTCCCCGTTACTCACCCCTCCTTGTATCCTTTCAGGTGAGATTGACGAGTAGATAGACGTTCGATGGATCGAGTGCTTTGGGATATTTTTTATAATGTTTTTCGTATTTTATTTTAAACATTTATTTTATTTCGGTTATAGATGTAATGGAGTTATTGGTTAAATAAGTAATAAATAGGAAGTTTATTAAATTGGAGAGACTTGTGGAGTAAGTTAGGGTTCGTGATATACCGTTCTCGGGTGAGAATGAAACAGGTGTTACAGAACAACTCACACATAATTATAATTCTGTTTAGAAAATGATCATGGAATTAATTTTTGTTCACACACTAACTAAATTAAAAAAATTAAGGTAAAATTTTCCTTTAACTCTAATCTCTCTTCGAAATTCACACAACATTTTCATGAAAATGACTTAGTTTATCTAATAAATGTGGTGGATAATCCTAAATTTTTACACTGATCCAGACATGGAGTTTTGCAAAAATATTAAGGAAACTGAGATTTGTATCGAAGCCTATCTATCTAAGGAGCTACCTAAGTCATTCCGTTTCATATCAAATAAGGGAGCTGATACAGTGATAAAGTCTAAGTGTCCATATCTTTCTCTGAGATGCACTTTGTGTTTTAGATGGGGCCATTTTACGGATGTTGCGTTGCAAATCAACAAAAAAATGAATTTGCAAAAGGTAGATGGGACAAAGGGAAATGATGCTGGGAGGAAGCAGATGCAAAAGTCAGGAAAAAAAGATATAAGATAAAAAAAAAAAAAGAATCCTAGAGATTAATCTGATATGGATTCTCTTCTTTAGGAGAGAAGACTGAATTACAAGAGGTCAACATTTTCAGAGATATTCATTGATGTTAATTATATGTATATTGTAGACTATATGTGTATTATATTGAGTTTGTATTATGTGTGCTTTATCAATGAGTTGCTAAAAAAATGTGCATATATCTAAGATCAATGTGCATTATATTGAGTTTTATTCATGTGCTTAAATAATGAGTTGCTAAGAATGTGTATATTAGAACTATCTCCAACTCCATTCTACTTCTTATTTTAAAATTGAATAAAACTGCATTATAAAATAAATTTACTATAATATTATTTTATTTTTAATTTTAAAATAGAGTAAAAGTTATGATTACTCTAAATCTATTATATAAATAATGAATTTGGGTCTCACGAGAATCTAACAAGTCAGCACCCTCCTCCTCACATATCAGCCCTCCAAAAAAAATCAGATAAAAAATAAAACGCAAAATCAATCCATCGTCTCTATTCTTCTCCAGTCCCTAGATACATCAATACTCTTCCATAACCGAAGTGACGACATCAAACTATATTGACCATTGAATTGAAATCCCGAAGAGCACACAAAACAATTCTTATATCTACTATTTAACCACTACAGAATGAAATTTGATTCATATGAAGAGTCAGGTAAATGATCAAATCTCTTCTTTTACTCGTCTGAACTTGACAACAATATATTTTTTTCGATGTTGTGTAGCTCAAGTTTTTTGAACCATGGATTTGATAGCTAAATCTTATAAAAATATTGGTCTTCTTATATCTAGAAATGAGTTTAAAAAGACGATGTAAGAGGCGGCTATGTAGATACATTATGTAAGTTCCAAGTTTGGCACACCCTCTTCGAATGGTTCATCAGCATTTTAGAAGAAATACCTATGATCATTGAATCCGTGAAGCAAGATCTATAAGCAGTCAGGGAAAGAGACACATCTTCCGTAAGCTACGTTTATTGCTTCTTATGCTTCAAAGATTTTCTAGCTTGTCAATCAACTAATCGCTGTCAAGCTATGGATGCAAAACTGAAAAATCATTGCTTTATTGATCCAAAATAGAGTATCAAAAGCTCTCGTCGGGATCGAAGATCACAAAAGACATTTTATTAGATCATACGACCGTCGTTGTGTTCGGCCAGACGGTGGTGGTTAAAGGCCACGTCTCGATTTTTCCACGGCGAGGCGCTCGGAGGAAACAATGTGAATTTTTTTTTCTCCTAATGTCTTGATTCAACTCCACATTGAACTTTTTAGTAATACGTGATCATAAACTTTCACTCGGTTGAATGCTATTCTGATGGAGGTTGACAATTAACAATTTTGTTAACTGTTTCAATTTAAAGATATTGTTATAGTTTGGAGGTTATCAAGCAAAATTTTAATTCTAAGATATCTAAGATTTTACCATTAAGATTGGTTAATATGCTTGATAGTTTGCTTGGATGGTTTTTCTTTGATCTCCTTATAATACAATCGTATTGATATATCATGGTTTTGATGGTTTTTACCCATGATATAAATTGTATATATAGTCTTTTTAGTGTCTTTAGAATTTTGAAAGTCTTTTATACAGGTTTATGTACGTTTGGAGCTTAATTGGAGATATTAGAGCATTTGAGAGCAATTGGAACTTAGTAGCTGAAGAGCAAGTCGGAATCCATATTCAGGGTGAATGTCGATTGACACCCGAAAAAACCACAAATTCTCACGTTTTTGACAAGTTTGGAGGAAAAGGAAAATTGCCCCAGAAGTTTCCATTATTTGCAACTTAAGTCCTTTTAGACTATATTTATGTTTTTTCAGGTCATTGTTTAGACCTATCTTATATCTTTTATTCTATCATTATTCCAGAAAAAGATTTTGGAGAGAAGAATTCAAACTCTTTCAGAAAAGATTCAGAACTCCATTAATTATATTCTTGTTTCTTTTATGCAATCTTATTCAATCATGTTTATTGTTTCAATTTCCATGTCTGAGTAGTTTGATAGTTAGGTTTAGGGTTTCTCATTAGGGGTTTCATGGATTACTAAGTTGATTGGTTAATTAAGGATTCTGAATACTAATTCTTCATCTAGGTTGTGATTAATACTTGATCTGAACTGAAATGTTAGATTATTGATCATAGGTTGATTCTCGCAACAACAGTTGGTTAATTAGCTAGAAAGAACCTTAGGTGAGCAAAGTACCTATCTGCAAAGAGATTTGATTAAAGGAATTTGTGAACAGATCGATGGAACATGAGATTATTACATATTTATACTTAAGAACTCGCAAAGAAATTTGGTTTTCTAGGTTTTAGACATAGATAGTTTTCGCAGCGATAGCTGGTTTACTTTATCATTGTGCTTTAAGTTCTAGAACTCTAGAAGAATCTTGATTGACTGATTTATTTTCATTCTTGATTTCTTAAAAATTTTCTAAACTTGACGTTTTCTCTTATTAATCTCAAAAACGAGTTTATTGCTTTGTTGCCTTTTAATTTACACTAGCTTAATTCAAAAACCTAATAATTTATTGTGTGAATTTTGAATTTATGTGGAATTCGATCTCTAATACTTAATCGATTTTTTAAGATTGAAAAATAGCTTTAAAGTAAATTTGAGCATATTACGTATCCGACTTTTACCAATTTCCCCTAAGAGTAAACAATAAGAGGAGCTGCCTCCGATACATGTATAGGTGCATGCTCCGATCCAGGTACAAGACGTACGTGAATTTTCCAAAATTGATCTGAAGTAAAGTGTTTACAAGGCGTACTTAAATTTTTCTTGTTTACTACTTTATTTTAAAATAAAATATAAAAAAAATTAGAGTATTTTAGAGTTATCCTATTTTAAAGATATCCTAAGAGTAAAACCACATTGATCTTAGATAATTCATAAAAGTTCTGTATTTTGGAAAATTGTAATGAGAGTTGGTGAGATTAAGCTATATCGAGGCTTAAATATCTGCGTGGAGGACAATTTTTTTCATTTTACAATGTTGAAAAATACCATCATTAAATTAGCTTGAAATAATATTTTTTTTCTTTTAAATCCAAAAAGTACTTAAGCGGCATATAAATAGAGTACAAAAAAAAATCCTACAACCTCTTAAACCAACGAGTTTTATTACATCATGGTACAAGCGTTGGGGTTTTCGTCACTGAATATCTGTGGAGGATAAGCAAACATCTCCACGGGATACCTCGGTGGCTGGTATTGATATTCATTCTTCTTCAAGTCCACCACTTTGTTCCCTTCCTCTGCGGCAGCACCGCCTCCTTCAGCCGCCGGTTTGGCCCCTCCTCCACCACCGTCTTCCTTGCCTTCTTTTCCTTCTTTGGGTTGTTCTCCTTCCTTTTTCTTCTCGTCTTTGTCTTTCGTTTCTTTTTCTTTCTCCGGCGCTTTTGGTGGCGGATCTTGCTTAACAACTGTGGCGTGCTTCCCAATTTTCTTGTAAACGTATTCAACTAGCTTTTCCGGTGTAAAAACTCCCTTCACGCTCACGTGTGATGCTTTAAAATCTGGTTCCACTGACTCCACTCCTATATATGTAACATATTTTTACTTTATTTTTCATAAGAAAAAATGTAAACTATGTAATGGATTCAAAGAATTGATCCACAAAATGTTAATATTTGAAAAAGTTCGAACTTCCAAATTGCACTACAACATTTCGAATCTACTACTATATATCAAGTCAGGTCGTTGTGCAAAACTAATTCCAATTCTCTAGCTACCAATGTAACTTTTTGACCCTTAGAACTCGATTAGTTGATAGCATTATGATATATCTCCACCAAACATAGATAAACATTCTTGAAACAATAACTTATACAACTTAGGCTATAATTGTACACAGGCTATAATTGTACACAGAACAGATAATAAAAACTAGAGCGTTTTGAACTTTGGGATCCTTGGGAAATAAAATAGCTGAAGTAAAACCAAAGCAGTTGACTTAAGTTGACTCAATGCTAACCAACTCGTTTCATGTAATCTTGAAATACTCAAAATAAACAAAAAATATTAGTAAAGAAGAAAAGGTTGTTGCTATATATGACTAAAGTAACAAATAATCTGGCTGGTGAATGAGTTTCTTTTCTAAAGAAGAAGTTCACTAAACACATGCTCTTTTATATTGCAATTTTTTAAAAAGGGCCTACATAGTACACACAATTTTTTAAAAAGATGGAATCAATTTATGACATACAGAAGAGTCCAAAACATAATGTCCCAATTAAGTGCAGTCCCACAAATGCAGAGATAAAACTCAGATTCAATAGGAATCGTACCCAATTGAGGATATTATAATTGCAAAATTTTGAATAATAACATGAAAAAGAAAACAAACCTTTCATTCTCATGATTCTCTTTTGGATCTCCATGGCACATGCTTCACAATGCATGTGAACTCTCAGCACCACTGTCACTACCTGTTTTTCCTCAGTGCCCACAAAATTTTAATATTAATTACACAAAACCAACTCACTTTCTTTCAAATTACAAATCTAGTCCCCCAAAAATCTTAACCTCTTCTTTTTTCTCTTCAGGTTTTGGTTTCTCCTCCTCCTTTTTCTCAGGTTCATCTGCAGCCGGTTTTGGCTCCGGGATCGGAGAAAGAAGCTCCACTTGACGGTGACTCTTCCTCTGCAATCTCTGCAACACTTTTAATGGATCTGCCTTCTCTCCTTTCACCACAACTTTACTAGTTTTACAATCAGTTGTTACATCCTCCACTCCTACTCACATTTTCAATTACACCAAAAATTAACTAAACCACTTCACAAATGGTTATAAATAAAAGGAGACTGATTACTAGTTACTTTACCTTCAAAGCCTTTAAGACATCTATGGATTTTTTTAGCACAACCTTCACAATGCATAAAGATCTTAAGAACAATCTCTTGAGGCTCTTTCTTCTTCTCCTTCTCCTTCTCCTTCTCTTCTTCTTTCTTATTCTCTGGTTTCACTTCTTTCTCTTCAGCTTTCTTCTCCTCCATTTTCTCCTCTGGTTTCTTCTTATCTTCCTGCAAATGGTAAAGTAGGAGAAATAAATTTTAGAAGAACAGTGTTTTGCTTTGTGAATTTTGAAAAAGTTTGAAAAACAAAACCTCTCCCATTGATTTTAGTGTCAGTGTTGAGACTTTGAGAGAGTTTTTTTTTAGTGGCACAGTTATTAAAGTCCTTTTTTTTTCTATGGACCTTATTTGGTGCTTTAGATCTGTTTATATAAAACACACATCCCATTTCTTTTACTTTCTTTTACCCTACAAGTACAGAGCGCATTTATTAGTAGTTTCTTTTTTCATCTAATTATTTATAGATTTTGTTTCTGTTGTCATTGATTCGTAAATCTTTTAAATAGTGTTTCTTCTCAGTGTTTTTGCCTCGTTTTTAATTCATGTGTATATATATATATATATGTATGTATATATATTGGTCCGATCTTGGATACTCTAGTCGAATTGTTCTTCCATATTAACTAATTAGACATTTACCTACCTAATCTATTGAATTACTCGACTTGGAATTTTTATTTTTTATTATGTTTACTGTTTCTTTTGTTAGTGTTAGCTAGACTTAAATGTTTGTTTCAAAACTACTATGATGACATTTCTATACAATGGTGCGTATATATTTGAACTGTTTTTTTTGTTTTGAAACTTCTATATTTGAACTTTGTTGGACTAATTAATCTGATGGTAAATTACATTATATATAGGGAATTTCAAACACATACAAAATGTGATGAACAAAGAGCTCATAATGCTAGACGTTGTGTCATTTTCGAACAGCCTTATAATTGAGCATGAAAATCTTGTGAGTACACTATTTGAAATCTAGTCAAAGTACACTATTTATACGTGAGAAGGGTTTATTCTTTTTTTTTTTTTGTTAAATAGAAAAAAAAGGTTTTAATTTGTTCTTTCTTTTTTACTGCTAAAGTATAACGGTTTATTATTTTACAAACGAATTATTCCGTTACTACTATGCCTAATATTGATTTGCATAATACTTTAAAAATTTTATTCTGTCAGAAAAAGTTGAACTCTTCAAAATTTAATTGCATCTCTACTACTCTGCACAACCTAAATTTTTAACTAACAATAAAAAATGAATGAATGTTTCGCAAAAAAGAAAAAATTGAATTGCGGTTGACAGAACATAATAATTGATATGAATTCACATGCAGGTGTCCTTAGGGGAAAACAATATTTTGGTACAAGAAGACGTGGAATTTTATAAGAAAGCACGTTGCATTCCATGATTTCCCGTTAAGAAAAAAAATGGTATTCTTTCGATGTCAGAAAAAGCCATAATTTCCCGTTAAGATGATTAGAAAATCTTAAATGAGTATATCCATGATTTCTACTTTAAACTTTTTAATTGAAAAACTTCTATTAAAATCAACGAACGAAGTTACATGAAATATACTTTATGTTGACATGCATAGCCGACATTTCGAATATTTCTCGGGTGGTAGCTAAGGGATGCCCGGCTACGCCGATTAACAAGAGGGGATGGATAAATTAAACTTTCTTTTTACCGATAACAGAAATGTAGACTATTAGTAAAACAAGAAGTATTAAAGGAAAGTAAAATATAATATTACACAATTCAAAACCGGGTTTCCGTTGCTTTTCAATTGTTTAGTCTAGCCCGACGTCTTCTGGTTTTTAACCGGTACACTTGCTTAGTATCGATTAGGTGTCGGTTAGGTTTAATCTAGCTTTGTATACCGAACTCAATCTTAGGAATAATGGTTAGGTTTGATTGAAACCGGTACAACTGGAATGTAAAAATAAATACAAAAATATTTATTTTAATGAAAGAGGTTTTTAAAAAAAATAATAATCTGTAAATATACTTTTTGTTTATTTCTTTTCGAAAAATGCCATTGTTTTTCATTTGCAACACACTTTTTATATTAAAAAAAAAAGTGTACGTTATGCTTATAGCTTAGGTCAAATTTTGTTTTAACATCAATATAAATTTTTTAAACCAATTTTGGTCCAACAAAAGTTATTCAAATTAGTGCAAGAGAATTTAGAGTTTTTACATAATCCCATTATAACATCATAACAATGAAACAAAGATAATAGAGATAGGAGTGCACCAGCCAAGTCATGAACGAGCAAATTATGTAATTATCAGAGAAAAAGATCGAGATGACATCAGTGGGCTGAGTGATGATCAGTAGCGTGGAATCAAGATCATACTTAGTGCTATCAAAACCAATAAAATAGAGTGTGTTCTCGGGATGTTAAAAAAAAAAAGGAGTGTTTCTCGGGTAAGGTCTTTTGTTTATTCTTGGATTTTGGACACTGATGTTTCACACCACTTAACCAAAAGGTTAGATGTTTTATCAAATTTACCAGATATGGCCGATAATCCTAACTGATGGTGGGGAGCATAGTTCAATGAGAGAATCGGAGAAGGCACGAAACACCTTCCTTTGATAAAATTTAAATAAACACTATATTATCAAATATTAAGCCTCCTAAATGAGGAGCACAACATTGCGTTTATTGGACCTTGAAACCGAAAAATTCATCTTGTGAGCTCAACATCTCCGCTTCTATATCCTCCATGTAGTGATTGAAACATAAGCTTTTCCAGTGGAAATACTTGGTCGCAGTAATTAAAGAAAATATGATCCAATAAGTTTTCATCCTGATCGAACAGTACACATTAATGCTAGCTAGTCCACAATCATAATTTCCGCTGATTGCGCCGTTGTTGTCTGCTAAAGAAGAATTAGGGTCTAGGTCACTGGAAGAGCTAATTAATCAGTGAACCTGCAAAATTCTATCACTAATATGGCCATCACAAAATAAAAACATCTAGAAAGAAAGATGATCAATATATCCTATTAAAAGATTTTTTGACTAGGCTCGATTTGCAACCTCTCACAGAGCTTTTTTTTGTTTGCTACAGTTACAAAGGGATATGAACTAAAGGTTTTTGCTAAATTATTGTGTGATGCAATGAGAAATGAAATTGTAGCCATGGAGAATAATAATGCATGGATCACTTCCTATTCAAAATAAAATGCATGGGTCAGTGAAACATTATCAAAAAAGCAAAAAGGCGAATGGTAGCACATGAGTCTACACAATCAAATACAGTTCGGATGGAAACATTGAAAGAAACAAAGTAAGGCTTGTGGCAATTGAAAACCACTATAAAAACTTTTAAAAGTCACTTATATCACTGATACCAACTTGATGACCCTAGAAATATTATCCTGATCAAGAAACATAAATAGTGTCTAGAGAGAAGAAGAAATGAGATTAAGGAGGAGAAGAAATAAGATTAAAGAGAGAGTGTGGTTGAGTTCGAGGAGAAACTAGCCACCAATAGCAATTAGGGTAATCAATGAAATATTGTTACCAACACCTTACAACTTATATAAAACTGGGTGATTAATAAAAGAAAAACGACATATCACTCTTTATTTACAATAATAGACTCTGTGATAATTAGAGTCCGTTAACCAGCTCTCTCTGTTCCTTAGCCACTTTTGTTAACTTATAACCTGCTTCTTCGCTTAGAGTCTCTAGTCTCCTTTTCATCGACGTTAGATGCATTACAAAAGGATGAAATGAATATGTGGCTAAATTAGCTTAGATGGTTGAGAAAACATTCATATCTTTCAAACCAAAACTCTGAATAATGAACCGTTTGAAATATTAGCTAGACTAAAGAGTCAGGGATACTCGATCTCTTTGCTTTTAGGCGGCTGTGATGATTTCTCTTTCACAGTGGTAGTAGTTGGTGGTGGTTTTGGAGATGTACCGACATTGTTTCACCGTCAAATGAGAGCTCTGTTTCTTCTTTGGCCGGTCACACTCCTTATAAAAGGGAGTTTGATGGAAAGCATAAGGTTCCTTCTTTCTTATACTCAAAATCACTTGGGTTTTTTTTTTATTTTGGTTCTTCGGCCTATGACACTTATGCATAAAAAATCAATACTATTAAAAAAAACACTTATCTATTAACATTTAACCATGTATTATTTAAATGAAATATTATTAAAATTAATAAAATTTTAAGATTATCAATAGTAAAATGGTCAAAAAATTATTCACAATAACTTTTAAGATTTAAACATAAGTATGTATTTCATTTTTTAGTTATATATACCATAATCTAAAATAAATATATTTCACATCTTTTATTTTTCACAATTAAAAAATTTGTTAATATAATAAAATTCTAAAATAAGTTATTAAAATAAATTCTGATATATAACGCGAAAAATGGAAACCTTATAATATATATATATATATATATATATTTATATATTTTCCGTAGGATAGTTAAATTATTAAATTAGATGGTAAATGTAAATAAAATAATTTAGTACAAAAATTATTTTAAATTTAGAATTATATGGAAATAATTTTAATGTAATAAAATTAAATATTATAAATTATTTAATATTTATATTATTAAATAATATAATGGACGTGTTGGAATTCATTTATTTGTAAGTAATGATGTTTATTGTGGAGTTAATTATTAAAGATGCAAAATATTTAGACTATTATAAAATATGATAAAATAAAAATTAAAAATATTATTCGCTAATGAATTAAAATATAGTAAATTATATAATATTTTTATATCAAAAATAAAACTGTTAACACATCTAAAATTTTGAAATTGTAAATATATTATATAAAATAATAAAAACATCAAAAATAAAATAAAATAAAATAATTATGTAAATTTAAAATTTAAAATATAAATATTCCTTTGTATTAAATTAAAAATATATTTATACCTTTTTAAAGCGCAGATCAAAATCTTATAATAAATTAAAGAGTAGAAAATTTATATCTATACTCAATGTGTATTTACAGAATTCGAAGACAATGAATATATAATAATAAAATTGCATACCTTAAATCATCACTGGATTCAATATATTAAAAGAAAAAGAGCCACTTTCGTGTGGATTCTGATATTAGTATAAAACTCATTAAAAATGAGATGCATCGAATTCTCACTTCTCAGGTTACACAGTTAATCTTTCATTTTCAGAACTCTATCTTTCACTATCTTACTGTAAGTTTCTTGTAAGTTTGTAGCACAACGCTCTATTGACCTCAATTTCAATTGTCAAAATGTTAGATGTAAGGCCAGTTAATTAACTAGAGATATTGACATTTTTTTTTATCTTGTAAAATAGATAGAATTGAAAGAATTTAAGACAATATATATAATTAAACAGGGGAAAACAGGAAGGAAAAGTATCTTAACACAAGGAACTAGATATACGGAAATAATAAAATCAAGAAACAAGGCAAAATTGATAAGATATATTGATCGACATATAATTTAATTTTCAAGCTATTGTTGTTCCACTTAAGCAATTCCAAAATTAGTTTGTGAATCTGTTTAACGTTTCTTTAGTTAATCAATAAAGGTATATTAAAGGAAAATTTTCATCTGATGGTTTAACGAAAAAAAAATTATCGTATACTGATGAGGAGAACTGTAGTTTATTTCGTTTGGTTAATGGTTAATTTGTGTAACCAAAAATACTACATGTTTTGTATAGAAAAACGTCTATGCTTTTTAAGTAATATGACAAAGACTTTAAAAATATACCACAATTTAGAGCACTTAACTAGAGTGGGCGTCTTGATTTTCTCGATAACGAGATTTAACCTATATAATTTGTAGTGATCGCAATATTCAAACAACTACGCATGCAGAAAATTTAGTCGATCTTTTCATTTGTTTGGTAGACGCTGTTTTGTGGTAATCCTTTCCCTTTCGATTTTCCTAGAAGTCAAATTTTTTGGGAAGTAAATGAAAATCTAATCTCTAAAACTGGTATATAAACCCTAAACCATTCCTCTAAAAAAAATATCATCTCATAAACAGTTGTCTAGCTTTCTAAGACCAAAAATGGCGGGCTACAACCTCGAAGCTATAGAAGCAGCACCATTGAAGGACGATCTTGATATTGTGATCCCAACGATCAGGAGTTTGGACTTTCTAGAACAGTGGAGGCCGTTTCTCAAGCATTACCATTTGATCATTGTGCAAGATGGAGACCCTTCGATCAAGATCCAAGTTCCCGAGGGTTATGACTATGAGCTCTACAACCGTAATGATATCAACCGGATCCTTGGTCCTAGAGCTAATTGTATCTCATACAAGGATGGTGGATGTCGTTGCTTCGGCTTCATGGTTTCCAAAAAGAAGTATATCTACACCATTGATGATGATTGCTTTGTAAGTCTCTTTTGCTATCCTCACTTTATTACGTTTATATTCATATTCATGTCAACTCAATGCAATCCTTAAAAAAGGTGGCAAAGGATCCAAGTGGGAAAGAGATCAATGTGATAGCTCAACACATAAGGAACCTTGAGACACCTTCAACACCACATTACTTCAACACTCTATATGACCCTTTTAGAGATGGAACTGACTTTGTGAGAGGATATCCTTTCACTTTAAGGGAAGGTGTTACAACCGCCATCTCTCATGGTCTTTGGCTCAACATCCCTGATTACGATGCCCCGACCCAACTTGTGAAGCCTCGTGAACGTAACATCAGGTCATAATAGAAAAATCAAGATTTTTTTTTTTCGTTACTAGTTTTTATTAGAACTTTACATATTCGGTTTGGTTTTATTTTTTCATTTTGGGTTCTCCCGGTTTGAGCAATATTCTATAACCGAATATGAACCAGATTTTATTCCTTCAGTTTTTTTCTGTTTTATTGTTTTTTTCTTTTTTTTTTTCCGTTTGGATCGGTTTGGTTTTTACTTTGGGTGTATATATTTTTCTTAAAAGAAAAAACCATTAATTAGCATAGAAACTTTAGTTTTTTTTTTTCGATACGGTTTCACTCAAAATTTTCTTTCCAGTTTCTTATATATAAAAAAATTTTATTACAATTCAATGTTAAAAACTCTACAATAGTCCTTGCAGATATGTTGATGCAGTGATGACAATCCCGAAAGGTGTATTGTACCCAATGTGTGGCATGAATCTTGCTTTCAACAGAGAGCTTATTGGGCCTGCTATGTACTTCGGCCTTATGGGTGAAGGCCAGCCCATTTCCCGGTACGATGACATGTGGGCTGGTTGGGCAGCTAAAGTGGTGTGCGATCACTTGGGCTTTGGGGTTAAGACCGGTCTGCCGTATGTGTGGCACAGTAAAGCGAGTAACCCGTTCGTGAACCTAAAGAAAGAGCACAAGGGACTACATTGGCAAGAAGATATGGTTCCTTTCTTCCAAAACCTTCGTCTCTCCAAGGAATCTGACACTGCCACTAAATGCTATATGGAGTTGTCCAAGTTGACAAAGGAGAAGCTCACTAAAGTTGATCCTTACTTTGAGAAATTGGCAGATGCAATGGTCGCATGGCTTGAGGCATGGGAGGAGCTGAACCCGCCAGTTGTTTATGGAAAAGATGACAAGTCCAAGTGATGAAGTTGATGACGATGGCTGTTGTTGCTGCATGCATGAATAAGTACGTTGTGAATTTTTTATTCTACTGTTGTCTATTTATTTATTTTTCTTCTGGAAGTGTGCTTAATATATTGTGTGATTGTTACATATACTTTGCTCGACATGTATTCAAGCGTGATTGGAGGATGAAATAATGTATGCTAGTTTTATTATATTTTTCTCATATCAAAACGTAATCACTGATCCGGGACGTCGAAATACTCGTCTATGTTGGCCTCCTCCATCCTTGATCACTTATACATTAGGATTGGTGTTGAAATATATAAGAATGTTACGATGAAAGTTAAGAGATTTATAATTGTTTGATCCGTTTGTTAGATTTGATTAAGAACATTAGGAAAAAGAAAACCAATTTGTGTGGCTGATCAGATGGAAAATACCATATGATCTAATGGTCCAGATCAGCGACATAGGGAGGCGAGGCATGCGTCACTAATTAGAGATTTTCGTTTGATTGTAAGGTTTAGGACCTTAGGTGGCACTAAATTAGTGGTTTTTGGTCATTAATATGCATCTTGCATGGCATCCTTATCTCACTCATTCAGTTCTAGCTTATCGTTTATTTATTTATTTTTTATTCTAGCTTATCTTTAATCTCTATCTCCCTCTCTCTCTTACGTAGGCCAAATCACTTCATCCTCCACCACTAGTACCTCGAAGTTTTACTGCAGACAAAATGTTAAATCTAATGAATTGAAAATTTTGTAAACTAAAAAATTCTGCTTTATTTCCCATGAAAATAAATATTAATTTTGAGTTATATCTTTTTCCATATTTCCCTCAGGTTCTAAGGAACCATCAGGTTTCGTGCGTTGTTTCATG
The DNA here is from genome assembly GCA_900406495.1 of Sisymbrium altissimum. Lineage (NCBI taxonomy): Eukaryota > Viridiplantae > Streptophyta > Magnoliopsida > Brassicales > Brassicaceae > Sisymbrium > Sisymbrium altissimum. Next base: position 11,234 of record OVBI01001986.1, on the reverse strand, counting down.
AGAACCACCATCTACTTCTTTCTTTTTTGTGTAACCAATCCTTGTTATTCGGATCTCCTGTTTCAACATTCACAAAAAGTTTAATTAAATAGATTATAAAAAAATTTAATGTTTCTTTTTTGGGTCAATTTTTGCCACAGTCAAAACAGTAAACGTGGGTGCGAATTGCGATTGTGCACGTTTAATACCAATCACAATCATAGAAAATCGCTGCATACAGTTTTCTAACACAAATCGCTATAAATCGAAATTTTCTCCAAACACTAGCGGGGTGGTAACTGGTGGCGGACGTGTGTGTTAAAGACTAGATTTTCTTCAAAAACTTATGACATTTTTGAATTAAAAAAACCCCACTACTTATAGAGATTTATAACACTGTTTACAACTCAAAAATGTTATATGTGAATAAAAATGAAAAGCGAAACGCTCACGTTATCAATTAAATCCTCCTGGTATAAATTATACCGGATAATGAATGACAAAAATGTAAATCAGTTTTTGTTTCTGATATGGCCGCCTTTGATAGTGTTTTTCTCGGGTAGCTGTAATATGAGGAAGGTTTTCTACGGCAGTAATTTTCTTTGTCAACGGATAGAGTAACAAAAAGCATATATTTGGAGTATTTAAAATTAATTATGTTGCCAAATGTTGACTTTCTCGGGTTTTGTAGATGCACTTCATGGAAATGTGGAAGACATGTCTCTTTATTGTTTAGTCTCTTTCACTATGATTATTGATTGGCCTACAAGCAAGTTCGTATATTAACGGCAATAAACAAAAAATAACTAAAGAAAACAAATTTTATCTGCCGAAAGAGAATAGAGTATTTTACCCCCAAAAAATAGATAAAGAGAGAATAGAGTAATTCTTTGACAATAAATTTACAGATTTTAAAGAAAATAAATCATATACTAGTCTGTCAAATTTTTCTTTGGATTCTTTTAGAATCATTCAAAGCCATTTAAATTCCACTGAAATGCTAAAATATTGAAAGAAACCCCACGAGAACAGATGACGTGTGTTCTGTATCATTTAAATAATGAAACAAGTATGCTACAAGGCAAAAAATCAGGTGGTATCCGTCTTGGAAAGGCGACTACACCCTTTCCGTTGACAAAATTGAATAAAACAAACATACATAATCACCAATAATAAGTTTGAAAAGATATATTTATTTATCAAGGATTATACTATAAAAATCCAATTATTAGACCATGAGTTCATATATGGTGAAGTATGGGTATATTAAAAAGTTAATCCCGTCCTCTTCTAATTGTCAATGTCTTCAAAGTAAACAACCTATATCTCTTCTTTCCTACTCATGATCTTCTATATATATAAGAGAGATTCAAGAAACCTACAAACTATAAAACAAAACAAAAAAACTATATAAAAAAAAACAACACACACACAAAGACACAAAGATAAAAACAAAGATCAAATGAGACTTGGGGCCTGACCCACAGACATTTTCGTGATTCTTGATTCGCATACCTAATGGAGAGTCCGATAATGAAGACGTGGAGAAGAATGAAGTCTTTTGGGCATATGAGCTCTTCAATTACGGCCTCGATGTCGAAGAGCAAGTCTTGGAATGGCTCTGTCCATCTCGAGGATGCTAAGAACAACGACTCAACTGGAAAGCTCAAGAAAAAGTCACCGCCGCCGCACGGGTGTTTCACGGTTTACGTGGGTCCCACGAAACAGAGAGTCGTGGTGAAGACGAAACTGGTGAACCATCCTTTGTTCAAGAACTTGTTAGAAGACGCAGAGACTGAATATGGATATATACGTGATGGACCCATTGTTCTTCCTTGCGAGGTTGACTTTTTCTTCAAGGTTTTGGCTGATATGAAGTCTAAAGATGGTCATGGTGATGATTATGATGACGATGATGATGGTTTGATAAATCCTCCGATTTGTGGCTTGGGTAGTCCCTATAGATGTGGTAGTGGTAGTTATTCCATGGGCATGAAACGGAACAGCTCGTACAAGCTTCTTCGATCTGCGTCTTTATTCAAGTTGAATAGATTTTGAGTATTCCCTCTCTCTCTTTTTTTCTTTTCGTTTTCATGTTATTACTTATTAGATATCTAAGTTATTGTTCATAACATTACCATATACGTTTTATGCTTGAGTATAAATGTGAAGAAGAAAGAAAACCTCACATTTCCGAATTGAATCAATTTGTTTATTTTACTTTCCAAGATTTTGATGTCGGCTTACATGTATCATAGTTGACACACTGTTATTATTTTTATCTGATTTTGTATCTTAATATACACAGACATGANAAGGGTTTAAAAAAAAAAAAAAAAAATACATACAGACATGCGAGTGTTTTTGGATGAGTCAGAACTTTAAATAATAGAACTTACTACAAGCTCTAAATTCACTTAAAAAAATATATAAACACAAGTATATTAATTAATTGAACTTAAAGTTACTACATCAAATACATTACACATATCCAATTAGTTCTATATTTAACTTTATTCTGCAATTAAAATTAGATTATTTAAAGCAAAAAAAGTAACTGACTCTTACATAAACTATAAAATATTGTTTCAAGAAAATGTATGTTAAATAATATTATAAGCATTTTAATATGTGCGAATGTTTTTGAAAAGACGGATATAATGAAACGAAAAGAGTAGTTATTTTCTTTAGATGTTCTAAGAGGCACGCTCCAATGCCCATTGGTCTTCTAACAATTAATAATTTTTTGTGTCTAAAAGCTAATAATTAGTACTTGAATTATTCAAATGACTGAATGGTAAGCATCGTATTAGTTGTACTATATTAAATTATTATTATATGACATCTTTGATTCTGGTTGTATCCGCTTGAAAGTTTTACTTTTTACGTCAAAGAGGCGGCTTAAAAAAATATTGTGGCTCCTATGAAGAGTTGAAAACAATGTAATAAGAATGAGGTGTGGCTCATACCAAGTGTGTATGTATTTAAGTATCTAACTGTATTATTTGTTATGTTAATTAGAGTATTCCCACCTTCATGATGAATCATGCAACATGTGTGGCTCATAATTTACGTTTCGAAAAAAGAAGTTATTTTGTATAGTTTCCGCTAGGAAAGCAAATATAAAAAATGCATATGATTTCTATATTTGGATGTCACATCTAGATTCATCACTTACACGTAGCATGCTATGTTTAGATGCAACATCTAACTTTTTGCTTCTATATACAAATTTGTTCGTTTGTAAGTTTTATATAAAAAGATTGATATCAAAATGACTTTAAATATATAATGTCTAAACTAGTTGAACGGTCTAACATGGCGCATATTCATAGAACTTAAAATTATCCTCTATATTCCTTGAGCGCAATCTCCTGTAAATAATTATAGATTTTATCCCGGACTATATTATATAGTTTTCTAATCTCTCTTTATTTTCTGACCAGATCTCATAGCTTACCGCCGGATATTTTTGTGCGACTATATAGGATGTTTTCGGTTAACCATACTATACAGATCATAATATAGGACCCTTTAGTTACTCAATCAGTGCTACTTTTTATATTTTTGGTCGATACATGCCTATTTGACAAATTATAACGTCTCTCAATGTAATTTGTTGATGGCTAGATCAACAAATCTTCTCGTCTGAAGCCTCCATTATTGGCAATGCTGGTTCAGCCATCACAAACCACCGTCCCAACGAATCTGTCACCTCTGAACAAAACACTTTCCAAAGTATTACACAACTGATCCACGCGGGTTCCAATAAGTACCTATCTCCTCTGCACACGCTCCTCAGTATAGCTTTAGCGCACCTCTCTGCTGATTCCACTGGCAATACGCTTATCTGCACCTGCTTCATATGATATGGAAGTGTTACCATTCCATACATTTTTTTGTTCATCTTAGTACTCCAACTGAGTTAGACTTTTATATTACAACTAGTCAACTATTAATGTACATCATAAATTAAGCCATATAATGCTTACATCTCTGAGATCTTTGTCGACTATGAGTTCCCCATTCTTTGTCATGAACTTGCCTCGGGTCAATTCTGAGTCAATTACTCCAGGTGCTACTATGGTAACACCGATCTTTGAACCAAACTCAGATCTTAGTGTTTCGTAAAACGCGATCACAGCAGCCTTACTCGCCTGAATCCATCAAGAGAAAATTAAGGATATCAGATGAATGTTTGAGATCAAAAGGTTAACAAGTAAGAAGAGGCAAATAAATACAAAAATGTTACACAATAAAAGCTCAATCTGGGTGAAGCAATGTATCCACATCCGGAAGCAATTGCCACAATCCTTCCTCTAGACTTCTTTAAGTACGGAGAAGCAAAGAAGGTGCAATACACAGATCCCCAAAAGTTTACGTCCTACGAAAAGAAAAGAAAAAACGACAATAATTGATTAGTAGAGAACATATTTTCTTATAGAGATCTTTGGTTGGAGTATATTGACCATAGCTGGTGAAGCCTTGGAGATATCATCGATATCTTCAAACAAATAGAGTGGAGCAACTCCTGCATTTGTCACTAGATGATCCACTGCCCAAATTAAAACATAAAGAAAGTAAAACTCCACAATTAGTACTATGATTTTTGTAAACTCATATATACCTCCATCTTTCTGTATTGTCCAACCTAATAATAATGTTGCGATTAAATCAATTTCTATGTTTGTGTTTATCTATGAATAGTAGATTTTACATTTTCCGAATGTAAAACATGTTGTAGTTTCTTTCCTTTTGGCGTTTATATTGTAACTCAAATGGTATTTATAAATATACTACTAGCTAGAGGATAAATATAGTAAAACGCAAACAAACCATCAATTGACTTACATCTGCCAAAATGAAGCGCAGTGGCTCTGATGAAACGCTCGCAATCTTGGACTTTGGAAACATCAGCGACAATGGGGAGGACTTCAGGAGAGCCATAGAGCTCAGCGAGAGCCGCCACGTGGAAGAGAGGTTCGTCTCTTATGTCAACAAGTGCTAAATACGCTCCTTTCTTCCCGTACTCATATGCTAAAGCCTATACACACTATCACAACCACATTTACTTAACCTTATTTAATCATCGAACGTTATGTTTTTGTTTGTAGTCTTACCTCGCCGATGCCAGAAGCTGCTCCGGTGATGAGAACCACTTTCCCGGCGACATTTTCCGAGAAAAGATTTCGGCAGATGGAGACGGCGTACTTTAGCCTCTGGTAAATTGGGTAGAAGACGAAAAGTCCGTACAAGGCTAAAGGAGGAAACACGAAGTTGATGATCTTGTTGAGTGAATCCATGCATAGAGGACTCTGCTTCACTTTGATTTTTCTTTGTTTACTCCGCTTTTATGTTATATTTTTTTCGTTTTGTTTGTTTATCTTTAAGGCAAGCTCAATGTGGCAATCCTACGAGCTGAGATGACAACATGTGTTTCTGCATAGTCTATTTTATTAACATATAGTAAAGAGTAGAATCAGGTAGATTAATCAACAAAATTAGAAAATTATATTCTACTATCGGTAGATTATATAGTAACCACTAAAAAAAATATTATATTAGACCGTATGAATTTTGGAATTGGTAGAATATTTTTTGTTTAATATCAATTTTCAGAAAAATGTTAATATATTCTCATGAGTGAGTGTTTTCTTCGTTGTTTTAAAAATTTTTAAGTTTCTTTGGATTATAAAAAATTGATTTAGAAATTATTAGATATACTACCATAAATATTAAGTTAATTTACTTTTAGGTTTTTGCTCTTTTCACTGACTTGGCCGGTGGAAAATAGGTAAATGTTACTCTGTTTTATGATTTGTTATGCTTGTTCTCTACTTATTCTAAGAAATGGTTTGATTTTATAGATTTTTTTAGGAATGTATGAGAAACTCGCTTACACTATTTTTTAATCTGAAATTGTTTTTTTTTTATCACTATGTTGGTTGGATGTAAAAGATTTACTTACTATTGTTTGACTCTATCTGATGATTAGATTTTTTCTTTTTGTTACTCTTTTATGGTGCATTAAATTGGGGTTTGTGTGAGTTTAATCTTATGTATTCAAAATAATGATTTTTCAGAGATAAAGTGTCAGTATTGTGGTCAAGATGTAGTGATTGAAATTCCAATGTATGGAGGAAACATTTTTAATGTTTACGGTTAAATGTCCTACTTTCACGTTACCATACTGTGGTGTGTAAGTTTTTTTTGCTTTAGTGTTATTTTTTTTTTTTTTTTATAGCTTATTATCTCATAATTTTCACTCACTTTACGGACAAGTGTTGTTTATCTTCACATTTCCCTATTTTTTTTTTCACATTTTGTTATTCTTTCTTAATAACAAAAAAAAAATCCAAATAAGTTCCAGTAAAAACATATAAACACAATAAAGATAATACATAAAAAAACAAAAAGAAAGATAGAAAATAAAGTGGATTTAGGAGTATAACAATTATATAACAATTTTCTACTTTTTATATTTTAATTTATTTAAACTATTGCTCATATTTAATATTTTTTATTTAATGAAAACGCTGATGTGTACCAATCAAATCAATATTTGTTAATCATATGTAGATAGATTTAATGGATTATGAGTATAATTTTAATATAGTAATAGGTGAATATCCGCGTAAACGCACGGATTTTTATTTAATGATATATAATTCTAATTTGTTTTTTTTTGTTTAGTGAAATATTTTTCTTTACTTAAATTTTTTCTGATGTATTAAAAAAAGTTATCTACATTGATACCATAAAAAAAACTTATACACCACAGTATGGTAAATATTGACAAAAAAAAATTTGGAATCTGAACGAATATCATTTTTTTGTTGTTAAACCTTAAAAAAATACAAAATTCATTTCTTTTAAAATGAAATTGAGAATACATCTATTCAAACACAATTTTTGTTGATTGCGATGATCTTGTTCATCTCGACAGTTTTCGGTTATAGAAGAACACTCCCAAGGAAATTGAAGAATGCCAAATCTAAGTTCATGTCATGGACAAAATGCGATTGCAGCATCGATAAACTGTTACTGATCCACCAAATCGAGATTCGTGCATCAAAAAAATGAAACATGAATGCCACATTCTATAGAAATGAAACAATGTAGTATCTCGATCAGCTGCACAACTTTATTATACTTTAGACTTTGAAAGAATAATACTAAAAGAGATTAAAATGCATGTAGCACCCAATGGCATAAGTGGGAAATATGCTTAAAAACAGAACTTTGCTATGAGCAACTAAATTTCCAAAAGCACGCATTAGATCGGAGGCAACGAGAAAGGAGAGTTGTCCATCTTCATTGCAGTCCTGTATGTTTTCAAAAAACTCCAATTATTGATTTTGTTATGTATGATATTCTACATATATTTGGTCAAGAGAAACAATTGAAAAAAAATCATTACCTAAACATAAATAACGAGAATCAAGAGAGGAATAAACACTATAATAAAAACTCTTACTTTTCGTAAGAGAAAATATGTTGTTTCTCACCACGAACATTGCCATTGGACCTAATATGAATATCATCCAATAGTTATCTGGATGAGTCCGTGAATAAAATCATAAAGTAACTAAAGATTTGGTAATTTGGTGCATCTGTGAAATAAATTTTCATCTGAAAATACAGAAGTATAAATATAACCAAACAATATGCTAAGCAGATTCAGTTAAAATAACTAAGAAATCTATCTTACTTGTATCAACAAAAACATGAATCAACAGAGAATACGATACAACTTCATTGCATATACACGATAAAATAGACTTCATTGAATTATTCTTACTCTTTTAAAGTCTTCACTAATTTCTCCAATTTTTAGCATTGCTGTGTAAAACTCTTAAACTCTCTTTGTACAGTTTTTCTCACTAACATTAATCAGGAAAAATATATATCAACAACTATTGTTAATGTGCTAATGTCAAGGTATCTAAAACACTCACCATAAGACATTTTTCCAATGCACATTTTCCTGCCATCTTTATAGCATCCTCACTCCAAACTTGTTACCCTTGTATTTGAAGACATCAACTTTTCAAAATTGATAATAGAATACCTAAAAGATAGACGATGAAGCTTACATTAGCTCCATAGTCCTCTCGTTAACACCTAACTCCAAAATATCTTAATTAAATCCAGAAATGAGGAACACCAAAATCATCTTTATAGAAACTGTTTACTCCTTAGATTCAAAGAAGTTACTATTATAACGGATTAAGAAGATTCAATCTTAAATCCACTGTTCATGGCATCATGGAAACTTACATTCATTTTCAAAAAATTCAAGAATCTAAGAATTTTTACAAAAAGTCGATGAGATCAACTTACAAAGTAAGTTTTTAAAAGATTGATCAGATACTTTATAAAGCTTTTATGAATATAAACGATCTAATTGTCTCTTATAGTGTCCAACCATTACAATGGTAACTTCGTGATCCCAAATCAATGAGAGGGACAGCAAAAACCTTTCTCTTTTGCAGCTCGTAAGTATGATATTGATATATCTTCCGCTCATTAAATCGTCGTTGATCCAAATCAAAAACTCTAATCTTTAAACAATCAATGGCTGTTGTGGGATGGATTTGAGAAGAGATCCCAATCAGTCTCCACAACATTTAGAAATCATCACCGATATCGATTTATATAGGATGAATTAATGGTCTGAACGGAAAAAGCATCGCAATTTGACAACCATTTGATCCCATCAAAAGTTTCCAGATATCGATTATATAGATGATTTAGAATTAACTTAGTTTATTAATACCGTTAGAAACAGAAAATTTGAGGGGAAATTATATCGAATCGTCAAAGAGCGTTGCTAAGGTTCAATTAGGGAGGAAAATTTTGAAAGACACGTAGTGCAATTTCCAGTGCTGACATGACGTTCATATGGAGAGAATTATTCAACTTTTATAGTATAGATTTAAAAGTTAATGAATTATCTATCTCCTAACCAGTAACCATAAGTATCTGTATAAAGTTTCAACCATCTCAGAAATTATTATTGATGAACACAGGATTTGACTAGTTTTATTTTGTAATTAAAATTAAAATTTTACTTAATAAAGAGTTAACTCTCAATCGTTTAGAGAAAGAATTAAGAGAGAGTTGATTTAATATTCTAAAAACTTTATATATTTTGAAAACTAACCTATATTTTCAAAATTTTGAAAACTAAATTTCTAATTAAATAAAGTCACAATATCATCATCATTTGAATATTTTGAAAATTAAAATATATATAGTTTAGAAAATCAAATTTAAGATATATTTTAAATTACATTTTTAATAATATTTACTATATTCTTAGATATGATTTAATTTTTGGAAAATAAATTTAAGATATATTTTAAACTAAATATTTTAATAATATTACTATCTAAGACATGATCTAATTTTTGGAAAATAAAATATTTTTTTCTGAAACAATGAAATACATTCTAAAAATATATTATATTAATTTAATAGATATATTCACAAGACTTTTTTTTTCTTTGCCAACATAATTAAACATTTAAGTAAGACGTTCAACCCAAACTGGTGGGATGGAATCGATATATGTCATCGCTGTAGGGTGGATTCGAGCACTCCGTGCCAATTTATCCGCCTGTTGATTCTGTGCGCGTGGGATGAGTCGTAGATTGAAAACCTCATAGCATCCTCTCCATTCTTTGAAAGCTTCTAGATACTGTGAAAAAGCAGGCCATTCCTTTGGAGTGGAGATCATCTTTAGCACTTCCGAGCAGTCTGTCGCAAAAGTCACTTGACGATGGGACATAGCTACACATTCCATTGCCCATAGCAAAGCCTCCATTTCTGCATGTAAAGGTGATAGACTACGATCCAGATTACGTGTTCATATTAGAAAATCTGCTGAACCTTCCTTACAACAAAACCAACCATTTCTTGAAAACGACTCTGTATCCTTCCAGGCTCCATCCACATAACACCACCATCCTTCCTTTTCCAAATTATCATGTGGAGAAATTTTAAGCTGGGAATGTAACCCTTCCTCTACTAGTTGAGCCTCTTCCCATATCTTTCCTTCTGTTTCTGCCATACGGACTATTTCCTGGGTGTCTAATCCTTATTGTTATATAGTTTATCATTACGAATTTTCCAAATATACCATAAGATCCAGGGATAATAACTATCTAAAACCTTATTCGGGAGACACCAAAAAAGAAAGTCTAGATTTGCAAATACTGATGTCATTGAGAAAACATTTGGATTCGAGGGAATCCTAGATATGACCCAAGTTTGAACTGCTGGAGGGCACTCGAAAAAAACGTGGTTAATCGATTCTTCTGCCGCCCACACCGTACACATTGCTCATCACATTTAATTCCACGCATCCGCAAGTTTTTATTAACCACAATACATCCTGAGAGTATTTGCCAAATAAAATGTCTAATCTTGGGAGGACATTTTATCTTCCAAGCAAAAGCTTGAAGAGGTTTAATATCCGGTCCGTAGTAATCCATCGAAATATCCTTAGTTGGATATTTCTGTTCCACGTTATAACCCGATTTTACTGAATATGAGCCTGTTTTAGTAAAATACCAACCAAGTTGGTCCGGTCACAATAAACGTCTGATAGGCAACTGCTTAATAATCACTGTGTCCTCAGGAATGATAACTGCTTCTAATAATGGTAAATTCCATGTACGTGTCCGTGGATCAATCAGATCACTGACCTTTAAAGGTGGATAATTAGTAAATTTGCATGTTGCTGGTCTTGGGCGAGGGCCCGGAATCCATGGATCATTCCATACGGATATGGACGTCCCTGATTCCACCATTTTGATTAGTCCTTTATTAACCAGAGATCTAGCAGAGGTAATGCTCCTCCAACCATAAGATGGAGAGTATGATTTAATTGGATCCAAAAGATCCTAATGTCGATAATATCTTCCCTTAAAACTTTTGCAAAAAGTGACTCTGGATGGTCAATTAACCGCCATAACTGTTTTGCTAAAAGTGCTGTGTTGAAATCTTCTATAATTCGAAAGCCAAGTCCTCCATCACACTTATCCCGACATAATTTATCCCATGATTTCCAGTGAAGGCTTCTATGGTTCGTACCCGTACTCCACCAAAATTGAGCCACTGCACTTGTGAGTTTTTTATAAATCGATTTTGGTAACCTGAAATATGACATAACATGGGTCGGTAAAGCTGTCGCTACAGATTTAATTAAAATTTCTTTTCCACCCTTCGTCAAGAATCTGATAGTCCAA
>OVBI01001985.1:0-25589 GCA_900406495.1 Sisymbrium altissimum | reverse complement strand
TATATATAATATAAATCAACTTTACCATTTAGCATACACATATAATCGGGTTGAATCATCTATATTCCTAACTCCAATTACCAAACAAACTACCTAGACTCGATCAGAGGAAACATGTCCCATTTAATGCTAAATTCCCTATCAAGAGCTCTAAACGAAGTACGGATCTATGTGGAAAAGCCATCACCTTAGCAAACGGATGAAAACTGCCACTCCTGAGCTTCAAATGCTCAAACGGATGCTAAATCTGAAATCGGCATGAAAAATCGAGTGAGAACGGCCTTCGAACGACGAAAAGCGGATATTTGATAAAAGAGTCAAAGTTAACAGAAAAGTCAACGGTCAAAGTCAATGGTCAACCATGACCCAACCAACCCAGACCAAACCCTATAACCCGACCCGACCCGATTACCCAAACTGAACCAAAATCAATTAACTTAAACCGGAAATTAATTAAACCAAATGAGCTGGTCAACGGTCAACGCGGTCAACGAAGTCAACGAATTCAACGCGGTCAACGAATTCAACGCGGTCAATGGTCAACGGCTTACCGGAGGTTCACCAGCGATGGCGACAGCTGATCTTGGTGTCTCTGGACTTGTCTCGATGTCCTGAATCCGATGGTTGTCTTAGATTCACCAAATTCCGCACGGTTAGAAAGTTATGGCCAAAATACTGAACGATTCCGAGAAAAACAACCCAAAAACAGTTTTCCGACTGTTACCTTCGACAGAACTCGATGAAGGAATGACTGATCTCGACGATGGCTGAGGAAAAACGGTGGTACCACTTTCCGGCGGACTGATTTCTGTAGAGTTTTGATGCTAGTAGGTTTTGTGACAAAAACAAAAGAGAAGAGGCTTTTTATATTAAAAAAAAATACCTAGGGTTTTGTCATTTTCTGTTGGGTCCTGCTGGACCTGCGGGTCTGGACCATTACAGGTTATCTCATACTTTGTAGGTATCACATTATCTTCATTAATGAATATGATCTCATGTATGTAAAGAGCTACATTAGCTTCCTCTGTTTCAGTTTTATTTAGCTATTTGTCATCTTGTTTCTTTTCAGAGCAAACCGAAGCAAAGTGCCATGGTTTCTCATAGCGGAAACATATTATTTGTGATCTGCCCTTTCTCTCTTTACTTATATTTTGCAAATTAAATTGACCACAACCCCTTCCTTTGTAACCTCGTCCATGGCCCCTTCATCTGCCTTTTCCTCTTGTGCTTTTGAGTCCCTTATGAGCAGAGGAATTGTCATGACTTGGAAAGAGTAAACTCCCTTAATCTTCATGCATATCCTCTTCAAGTATTCGTTCTTCACTTGCCTTGAGTCTCCCGACAATATATTCGAAGCTGGTTTTATATACATCAAGGACTTGTTAAAGAGAGGCTGTAATTTGAATATACTTGCTTTGCAGAAAACTCTTTATGAATTTCTTTACAAGTTTTGGTTCTTCAAGAGATTGACGACCTAAGGAAGGATATTTAGAGGCAAGGTCGGATAACTTCCCTATGAAGGTATCGATGGAGTCTGAGTCTTTCATCCTTAAGCGCTCAAACTCGGACATAAGGGTTTGGAGTCATGATTCTTTGACTTGTTCAGCACCAATATTTCGTGATTTAATGGCTTTCCATATCTCTTTTGGTGAGCCTAGATCACCGATTTAAAAAATAAGATTTTCCAGGATTGATTGGAAGAGAAGTATAGTCGCCACGTCATTCTTCTCTTCATCATTTGATCTTGGATCAATTGATCCCCAAACCTTATGAACTTGCAGCAACACCTTCATTCTCATTGCCCAAACTGTATAGTTGGCTTCGGCATTGGACATTGTACCGTCGAAGATATGGATTCTTTTGTCTTTGCCAATGGTTTTGAATCACCCATAACTCGAGTAATCTTTTCTCAATAGCCTATAACCTTCGGCTCTGACCAAATAAAGTGGCAAAGAACAAACTTAGAGCTTTAATAAAGAGTCATTCCTTTATTACTACTTAGAAAATAACTCAAAAATAAACATGAGCTTTCGTTCGTCCCTTATGATCATACCACATCTCGGTGATCACTTATATATGTTTTATTATTTCTTTTTAGCTTACGTTATATATTTCCTAATTTTACTTAGATTCCTAATTCTTTTAAGGATATGTTAATCTAAAATCTTCTTGAAGTTTATCCAACAGAGACTTAATGGCATAAATAGTTATGGATTTACGGTTTAGAACATAAGAGCAGTTTCAATAAGGGGGTATTAGTTTTTCAAATTAAATATATATTTAAGTCTGAACAAATAAAAATAATTATTTTTAATTAAATATCTCAAAACCAATAGTGATGAGAAACTCATGAAGGATGGAGAAAAACCAGTCACAGATCTTGACAAATAAGAAGATGTCTTTTGATCCATAGGTTTTGGTTTTGGTTTTATTTTTTTTTTTTTGGTTTTTTTTTTCTTTTGTGTAAGATAAATAAATTTAGATCTAAAGGTTTTGGATCTTAACTCTAATCTACTATATGAAAGGGGAATCCCTTCTCCAGAGATGGACACGTCAGCTCTCAAAAAAATGACACCTGTCCTATACTCTAAAACGACGTCGTCTGCTCAAATTTTGTAGATTCCTTCTTCTCCGTCTTCTTTCTCTCCCGTCCTTTCTCTCCGGCTCTTCACTGTTCCAAACTCTCTAATTTTGCTAACCCTAACTTTCCTCTTTCTTATTCTTCTTCTTCTTCTTCCCATCAATCACAAAATTCTTCTTACGATCTAGGATGTTTCTATCTGTTCCCGAGTTTTTTGTTCTCAAATTACTCAATTTTTTTGCTCCAATCATCTAATGTCTTATCCAATCCTCTATTTCCTTCAACCCAAAGATTCGACAAACCAATTCTCAAATTCCCATCTCAGGTCAGAAAGCCTTCTCAGCTTCTCCATCTCCTCAATTCGTCTTTAGCTTTCAATCTTCCCGAAATCAAAAATTTGTTTAAGAGAAGCTACTGAGGTATGTCATGTGTCATTACAATTAAAATATATATGGATCAACGTCTCTCTTCTGATATCCCATGGTCGTGTATAATTTAATCATTCATCACCAGTGTTTTCAATTTCTCAGAAAAATATGTCTTTCCCAAAGAACCTCCATCTTTCTCTACAATGAAGAAGAAGCAAACAAGTCAAAGCTTAATCTATTCCTCGCCCCCATCAATATCAATAGTGTGTTGACATACACGAGTATTGGGTGACTTTGGAGGTTTCCCTTCTCAGACGACACTGATTAGGGCTTTCGAGAGATCTTGCTCGGTTTTGGCAGCAGAGGATAGCGGCTGAATCCAATGCGAGAAGTCCTTGAAGCTACCAAGGTTCTTCACTTCTTGCTGATGATTGTCGACGCCATGCCACTGCTTTTCCACTTGGGGTAATGAGCATTCTTCGTTGTGTAACCCATGTCTCAATCTGGCTAAATGTATAAGTTCCAACGTGCTTCTTTCTTGAATATCGATGAAATCATCTACATTATTTTAAGGTGTTGTTTCTCTCTGGCTGTTATGCCATTTTAATACAGCTTGAATTATGTCTGCAAAATCGAGTCAATTTATGAAACACATGACCCTCCAATGTCACCGTGTTGTAAACATATTTCTATTCTGTTATATAGTTTATGGTGAAGAAAGGCTGTGTTCATACTCTCCACACAGATTACTGTCTCCCTGACATAACAAAAGCTACCGTACGGGGAAAATGTTCGCATCCGTTTTTGTTTGAGAAACATCTCAGTAATTGATATAACTATTTATCTTTTCCATTTAAGGTCATGGAACTTGTGGTTAAAAAAAAATCAACTTAGAAGAACGAGGAATCAGTCTCTCAGAATTCCATACAGCAGATGAGGTTTTTTTTTCCATCTTAGAGATGATCATTTTCTTTTGGGTCAAATCGAATTATGTGTCTCTTTTTCTTTAGCAAAATCTAAAAATGTTCTTGTTTTCTCAGGTATGGACAACAGGAACTATGGGAGAACTAAGCTCGGTATGTACAGTCTTTAGTAACTTGTGAAATTAAGCATCCTCTATTGTTTTGCACCTGAATTTATGACATTCACTAAGTGGAAACAGTGATCTTTTGATAAAACCTTTGTACATAGAGATTTCATGTTTGTAACTCATAGCTAAAGTAATTAATTGATGAAATGGATATATTCAGGGCATCTTACTTAACCATAAGAAAGTTCAATCTCTGTGTGCTCTTTTGTTACAGGTTGTGAAAATCAATGGATGTGTGATTGGTGAGGGAAAAGTTGGACCGGTGATGGGAACACTGCAAAACGCTTACAAGAAACTGACAAAAGATTCAGGTATGCCAATACCCACATACCAAGAACCCTGAAAGACACATAAAAAGAAAAACCAGGTAATGGAAGTTGTTAAGATATGCATTTATCTGAGCGAATTATTGTTATTGTTTTTTTGCTCACCTTAGCAAATGCAAAATTAGATTAAAAAGCATCAATCTTTCGTATGGTTCAATTGGATTTTACCGTTGCTTTAGGATTTGAACACGAGGGAAGTTAGACTACTTAGTCAAAAAGAAAAAGCATTCAACTTTCACATAATTCATTTGGCTTTGAAGGAAAAGGGTTTCTTTCTTTTCAGGAGATACCAAGATTCTGTAGTCTTCCCCACAGTCATTTATCTCTAATGTAATATTCTCACTTATATGTTACACACTATTTTTCCGATGTAGTCATATACTATAATTATTCTTCTCCTACACAACAATTTTTTGTTGATGAAAAAAGTTCATATGACGCTCTTCTGTATTTGTTCGTCGCTTATCATGTTTTTCTTTATTTGTTTAGCTCTCTGATAAGCTCACTGCAACGATCATATGATTCTCTATCCTGCAGAGGAAACAAACAATCGACACTGCGAGTTCTCTTAGCCGGAAGAACAGTCAACAGTAGAGGATACACAGCATGGACGAGGAAAAAGAGTGTGATCTAAGTAAGTATCTATCATTCAACTCCACCACGTACACATCTTTATTATTTTAATTTTAGTCATGTATATGTCTACTATACTGTATGATGTTTTATTTTGTTTGGGGTGGCTAAATCTTTTAATAGGACAGGGTCTCAAGAAAAGAAATAAAATTCAAAGAGATCTATTTATGGTGCTTCTCTTATCTATAAGTCGTTCTCTTTATTTGGTACATCAATACTGAAAATCAACTTCTTCACTCTGGAATGTATTTATAGGCTCCGTAGAAACTTGTAAAAAAGAAGAATTTTCTGGTGAGGGCGAGGAGTTTCACAGTCAAAGGAGCTTCCATCTAAAAGTTATGTTTCCACTGAAAGAGGCTTCTTTAGCAGGGCATGTCTTATAGACACCAGAGATTCAATTGACTGGTTCAGATGTTCGGAGAGTTCAGTCACTTCCCCAACCAGTGGCAGAAACAAAAAGAGAAGATGCTGCTTTGGTAGCTTTATTCGAACCTATAAAACAAAATTTCTCAGCTTTTCAAACCCTTGAAAACAACTTTTATCAACTTCTCAAAGTTCAGATTTGGGCTATTCCAGAGAAGTTACTTTTTATTATGCAGATTTAAATATAGTAGGATGAAGTGGACCATGCTGGGCAAGGTGAAAGAGATGCCCTCGATAAATTTCTTCAATGGACGTGTTACTGTGTTAGTAACATCGGAAAACCCCTTTATAACATTTTTTGCTTGTTCTATATGACATTCTCAAAGCACTTGGTCCATCAATTTGAAATTAGAAGAAAACTTCTATTTGCTATACTGTACATAACCCATATATTTGTTCATTTTACAGTAACATTTAAGAAAATAGTTAGTACAGAAAGTATAAGTGTCTTACGTTATAGTTAACTATCTCATTTGGCTATATTAAAAGGTGAAAAACAAGGATGATGAGATAATGGAATGCGTTACTTCATTGTTATTAGAGTGAGGTAGGTAAAATAGGTAACTGACACGACCGACTAAAACTTCTACCATTAAGTTCCTTTCAAATGTCATGAGTGATTTTAATTGCATAGATGATTGATTAGGTAATTTTCTTATTATTATTTATCTTTATAGTTTTAGTATTGTTTTTTTATTGTTGATTTGTAAACATTCATTTTGTCGGTAGACTAAAATAGAGTGAACTCAAGAAGTAAAACTGAAAAACTGATTTTCACTTCTTTTTATAATAGAGTAAAGTCAATAGAGCAGTTTTAGGGGCCCAAGGCCAATTTATGAATAGATTTTTAATAGTTACAAAATATTAAAACAATGATAATAAAAATGTTGATTTGTTTTATAAAAAAATTGATAGAATAAAATTTAAATATTAATATATTGAAAAGAAAGGTAGACATATAAATGTTTTTTCCCAATTATTATCAAAGTCAAGAGTAAACATTGTTACATCTACTTTTATCACTAACATTAGACATAAAATTAATAAAATAAAATAAGTATAAAATTAAAAATATAAACAAACATAACAAGTTGGGAAAAGCACATAAAAAAGTATTGATACGAAATAGTTGTACAGAAAATATTGTAATCACTGTAAAAAAATAATTAATAAGTGTGGATATCGTGGTTAAAACTTTGACGACGTTATGAGATAAAATGTATTACTATTAGAATTTCAACTGAAATTAATTATTAAATTGGGTCTATTTAGAAGTAAATTAATTTAAATTACTATACTATTTTTTATTTTAATAATTGGGAGTCTTTAAATTTATCTTTTAGAAGAGGAGTTTGATGCAAATGCGTTTTTTAACATATATTATGCACGGCTCTCATAGCTAGGAAAGCATAAGCACCACTCTACGAACAATTATTATTTCATGATCAGAAAAATTATTGTGTTTAATTATTTTTAACTAGATGGCAAGAAATAGCCACTAAAAAAAAAAAGAAAACCATATATATAAAGTTTTCAGACGACTTGTAAAGATCAATACGATGAGAGAAAAAAATCCGCGTGTAGCGCGGATATTCACCTAGTTAACATAATTTTCTAATATAATATGAAAATATTATATTAAAGATAAATGCTAATTTGCTATTCTTAAATATTTCTTTTTTAGATTCTGTTCGATCCTTTTAAATTTTTCTTAATCAGCAAAATACACATTTAATTAGAGATGCTGGTAAGATATATTAATTAATATCAAGATGTGGTTAATGTCATAATATCAAATCTTAATCACTTTTTCCCACTTCCGGAATAAATTTGTGTATGAAAATCTTATATATATTGGAAATTGCCATAATGTTAAATATTGATTGAAAATGTTACTTTGCATATCTCCATTCTTCTTCGTACATACCTTTCGAGTGAACAAATCATCAAATGTCTCAATTCTATTTTATATAGATCATTATGCCAATCCATGATTCCATAATCCAAATTTATCCTGAAACTATGAGTAACCAATCCATGATTCCATAATCCAAATTTATCCTGAAACTATGAGTAACCTCAAAGTTTTTAAGTGAGTCTCCTTTAAGCCTATATCATTTCCAATCTGTATGTCTTACGAAATTGCTACATTCTGGCTTTGAGTTGTTGCACTATTTTTTAATAATTTTATGTTTATTTCACCAAATCAGAAGTAAAGAGTTCGAATTGATTCTCGATTACTTTATAAATGTCCTAATTTGGATATTTGTTTATTAGATTTCTTGAATCTCTAATAGTTTGATGATCGGAATCTGAGATTGCATTGGTGTTTGCCTATTTCATACTATCTATTCTATTAAAACATGATACATATACGAAAGAAACTTTACTTTTATTTGTGATTTACTAGAAATGCAATTGAAATTTAATATTTTATAAAGGATAATTCAGACTAAACATATATGTAGATTATAATAGGTTTTATACACTTGATCACATATGATCATATTAAAATTAATTACCATAAATAAAAATATATTAATTAAATATTTATCTAAAAAAATTTTAAATAGTAGGTCTCACTTCTCTAATTAATTAAAAACAAACTAATAACAATAAAATAATAGATAGATTATATATTAAATCAAATGATAAATATAATTATATAACATAATAAATCAATTATTTTATAAACTATAAAATCGAAATTTGGTAAATGTACACAGAAGGTAACACAAAAATATATTTGATAAGTATATACAGAAACTAACATAAAAATATATTTTGTATTTTTAATTTTATATATATATATATATATATATATATATATATATTATTCACATAACGAGATATATTGATGTTTTATAATTACTAGTTTTTATAGTTTGTTTTATTAAAATATGTAAAATATTTAGACAATTAGAAAACGGATTAAAAAGACTAATTAACTCATTTTAAATATAAAAACTTTAAAACTTTTAAAATAATTAAAAAGTGATAAGTTTGATAGGTAGTTTATCATATTTTAACTTTCTTAAATATATTTAAAAATAGAAATTTAATTATAAAAATATTAGAAAATAAAAATAAGAATTAATAGAATAGACTATATAATTTCATCATATACTTAAAAATGAAACTATCAGTACATCTCAAATTATTACTTCTAAAAAAAATACTTTTAATAAATATAAAAACAAAATTCAATTAAAAATTATCATCCTCTCTAGTAACATACTGATACTATGAAATATATCTATACAAGAATATAATTGTTAACATATCTTAAACTTTTAGATTTATAAATACACATTATTTAAAAAAAAGAACTACACATTAAAAAAAATCTCATCTTAGGGATGGGATATAGTATATTATATTATTAACGAATATAAAGATAACATTAAAATTTCATATTATTATAAAGATAATTAAATTTTTAATCATATGAAAAATTTATAAATATTATAAAAATGTTTTTATTAAACGTACTGGTTAATGTATGAGTTAGTATTATAAAGCTTTAATCGTGTATCATTTTCACTTACTGTCTTTTGGCTTTAATGAAATATCAAAAAAAAAAAAGCATATGTAACGAGTTGATGCGCGGATCCCTGTCTACTTGCTTTCTTAAAGTTGGAAAATTGATATGTTTGGATTTAATGGCTAAAGAGGAGTTAGATGATGCCACACTTGGTCAAAGTAGATTCATAGAGCAGTAAACAAAATTGCAGGAGAAGTATGATGAATTAGCTGAGAAACATCATGTGGTGATGGTAGGAATAATGAAGCTGCTAAAGCTGCTGTAAAAAGTCATCATGGGAAGTATTTTGAAAAAACTTTTTCAGCTGAGTTTACTATCATTAGGTCTGCGTAAGAGAAAGAGAGAGAAGAAATGGAAAAGGAGAACATGGGCCATAAGATTCAGTTGCGGAGATACCAACCAAGCTGTCTAAACTGCTGAAAAATTACTTATCAGACTCTGTGAAGCTGAGCAATATGTGAAATTATGTGAAGTAACTTTTATAGTCGCCGACTAAAAACAAGCATTTTGAATACTTCAAATTATGTGTTATAGCCTTGAGTCAAACCTCAAGAATACCTAATTTTTTGCTTGTGGTTGGGTTACTTGTACATTTTATTTTGGTTTGGTTTTGGATTAAAAACATACAGAACAAAGTTAACTGGGAAAAATCTGTGTGGTTTAAACTCTACGCCAAAATACACTTTCTTCGTATGGCTGGCAATACAAAATCGTTTATCAACTGGGGATCGAATGATATCATGGAATATGGTTACCGACACAGGTTTTGTCTTATGTCATGATCAATTGGAAACTCATAATCACCTCTTCGTTATCTGCAGTTTTTCATCGCAAGTGTGGGAATCTCTGGCAAAGGGACTCCTTGAAGATTGCTTCACAAAGGACTGGGATACACTCATGCCCACTCTAACGGAGAAAAATCAGAGCTCCATCTCTCTGTTTCTGCTCTGCTATATATTCCAAGCGACCCTGTACAGCCTATGGCGTGAAAGAAACGCTCGTCGCCATTGCCAGGATCCCACAATTGCTGCTCGTCTAGTCCAATTCATAGAGACACAAGTACGAAATCAGTTGCTTGCTATCAAAGCTGTCGGAGACGCTAAGAATGCGGATGGCCTTATCACCTGGTTTTCAGCAAGAAGCGAACTAAATAGTTTCTGCAACAATCTGTAGTAGGCTTCTAAAGTAGAAAATAAGCTGCATTAGATGTAAATAACAATTTTTTTTTTTTTTGTTTTGAATACAAATTTTACATTAAATTCAAAAAAAAAAACATGCAGAACTGTTTCAGCTCAATTGAAATGGAGAATGAGAAATCAAAAATACAAATGTAGAAGTTGAAGAGTGAGAAAAATGAAACAATATCTTTCAGAAAGCAAAGAGAATGAGGAGCAATTTGACAGAACACAAAACCAGTATGGTTAAGGAAAATGAGGAACATATACCATAACGACATAGAATTGGATTAGTGATCTATGTGGATCATGAAGACGATCAGGCATTGAGAGCTGATTATTGTGCCATATATCAAGACCAATGACAAAAATGATCATTTCAACTTTGATAGTTATCTATATAGTTTATAAAAAAAAATTTTGTTACTTCACAACAACTCGAACTAAGTATTTCATCTTATCAAATTTCATGTTCCTAAAAATTGGAACCAATACTACATAATAATTGTACTCTTTAAGATGGGTTAAAGTAGATGATGTAATAGGCGTAACAGAGGATTTCTTTACAAATAAACATAAGAAATTAGGTAGAAAAACACAAAATAAAGAAAGCTAAAATATGTCAAATATACAACAACAGAAATCAATATATAACACAAAAAATTATACCAATGAAATAATTTCACAATACTATTAACCACACATGTTCGCTAAACACTAACGTTATATAGCTGGACTAATACAAAAAATAATATATATATAACTAAGAACTAAGACATATATCATAAATTGCAAGTGAACAACATGAGGAAGATAACATCTACTAACTTCAGTGAAGCAAACATATGAGAAGAATATTACAACCACAGAAAATATAAAGCAAAAATATATATAACATGTTGGAACTCGTTTTTGACAAAATAGTGTGGACAATTTTTCTGTGTGGATTTTCCGATGGAGACGTCTATCGGAAAGACCGGAATTTGGGCACGATGTAATCGTCACCATGAGTACTATGTAGTAATGTAGTCACATGTCAAAATTGGAGTTGTTTTGAATGAGACATGAATGTCTAAAGTGGAAAGAGAGATATCCGGACCAAACTTGTGTTTTGGGTTTCGAGATTTGTTAAATGGGCATGCGGTTTAAAAAACTGATCGTTTTTTAACCAAAAGTTATTTACAGATTTTTGTGTTGATTAAGTCAACAAAAATATATCTTTAAATTGAATTTTGTAACTACAAAAATCAATATTAATTATATTATAACATCAAATTTAATTATCATTATGATGGAAATAAATTTTCATACCTCCACTTGATTTTTGACGTTGGAGAACTTGTTTTATAAACAAGTCATTTGCTCATTTTCTAAGATATTCTGAAACCAACAATTCTTTCATAATCCCTTCTTCCTCTGTCTTTCTTCTTTAGAGTACATACAAAATAGGCTTCTGATTAATTGACGCATATCAGAAGATTTCCGCAGTTGTATCCTCGGACTCATTACATTATAGAACCGTCGCACTACAGGACGTATTTTGAGTTAAGGAGAGAGATAATATCTCGACTTTGCGATTTCATCATCATCCTCCTTCTCTTGGGTGTAATCTTATCATTTATATTATTTCAATATTCAGTTATATGTAGTATTTTATAATACGGTTCTATCATAAGGATAGTACTATAGTAGGCTATGCAAGTGTTCCATAATAATGAGAGTAAAATTATTCAACAAGGCAAATACAAAAACTCACACCAAAATAAACCCCATAAAGACACGAAAGAAAAATAACAAAAAGGCAAACGAGCAACACCAAAAACTATATATTATCAACATTTTTTTATATATATATATTAACAGGATTACAAACTATGTTCAAAAATCACAAAGGAAACAAAACACCGAAATATAAACACACCCCCGCACGTGAGTTCACAAATCACAATGGATATAAAACATCAGAAAATAAACACATATCTGTGCGTATGCAAGAGATGATGGTCCTAGTTATAAGAAAAAGGTAATTAACTGGTTTGAATATAAACGGTTTAATCCACATGAATAAATGTAGTTGATAACAAATTAGGTGAAAACATTAAACCCTGAAAGAGGTATGAATTCTCTCTGTTGGGATCGATTTATTCTCCAGACTATAAATAGTCAAAGATGATACAATAATTACGAAAAATCAGGCAACGAATCTGCAAAGATTGGTTGAGCGTATCACTAATAATATACAAAGATATACGCATAATATTGTAACATCTCGATTTCTGGTATATATAGAAACATATGTGGGAGAGATTAAAAGAATTGATTTGGCTACCTATGTCACCAAAGTGCATTTACCTTTTCGGTTGCACATCCTAAGAGAACTCCAGAGTTAAGCGTGTTTGAGGTGCAGTAGTCAAAGGATGGGTGACCTACCGGGAAGTCATTCGCGGTACCGTGTGAGTGAGGCCAAAATACGGGGAACGGTCATGTGGTAATTGCAGAGATAATATTTCATGACTTTCGAACCTCCCGGTTAACGCACCGACCGTCGGACAGGAGTGGGGCCTACGAGCACGATAGAGGGATGGGTGACTCACCGGTAGGGGCGGTCGGGGCGTTATAAGTGGTATCAGAGCTGGTTAGCCGTCCCAGTGCTGACCTGAGAGGCGTTCTGGGACTAGACTGGTATGGGTTCGCAATGAGGACGTTGCGCTCTTGAGTGGGGGTGAATTGTAACATCCCGATTTCTAGTATATATGGAAACATATGTGGGAGAGATTAAAAGAATTGATTTGGCTACCTATGTCACCAAAGTGGTTTAACCTTTTCGGTTGCACATCATGAGAGAACTCCAGAGTTAAGCGTGCTTGAGCTGCAGTAGTCAAAGGATGGGTGACCTACCGGGAAGTCATTCTCGGTACCGTGTGAGTGAGGCCAAAATACGGGGAACGGTCGTGTGGTAATTGCAGGGATAATATTTCATGACTTTCTAACCTCCCGGTTAAAGCACCGACCGTGGGACAGGAGTGGGGCCCACGAGCCCGATAGAGGGATGGATGACTCACCGGTAGGGGCGGTCGGGGCGTTATAAATATTGATAAAGCGTTGAGTTGCAGACGAGAATGCTATTAACCGGTTTGTTTCTGGTTTTTGATTTCTTCATTTATTAGGAAATCTGGTGGAGATTATCACGTTTGATTCTGTAGAATATTTTAATTGTCCAGCAATTTTGTTTGACGAGAGCATTACTTGTTTCTCGTATCTTTGTTTATCATATAAGTATTTGCGAAGTAAAAAAGGCCTCAGATTGAAAGTTGAAATGGTGATTACGCTTTTACTCTTAATGAGCCTTTGTTAATAGAGGGGTATTTGAGACTTTCCAAAATTTATTGGGGATGGAATGATCGTCGTTGGATTGGTTGTTACGTATTTGATTATTGCCGTCGGATTGGTTAGATATGATGCGGCTGATATGAGATCTCAAGATCTAATTATATTGCTTTTTGGTTATTTAGATTGGTTTTGGGTTATTCTAAAGATATTAAATAGGCAATCTAAAGATATTCTAAAGACACTAAAAAGGTAAAATATTTTTTGGATATTCTGTTTTCGGTCGATAACGATTTTTAGCACGTCGAGTATATTTAAGAAAAGAGAATTTGAATAATCTGATAGCATCTTATAGGTTGATATTTACATAATGGTCTTATTTTCATGCTTATCTCTTTTTTTATTTATTTTTTAAATAGGTTGATATTTACATAATAATCTGATATTCATACTTATCTTTTTTTTTTTAAATTGGTTTACGTAGCTTAGCCCTAATTTCCTTTGCGTACAAATATATATCACGCAAAAACATAACATTCATCATTCTCTGGCTTTCCTCTCTGTTTTTAGGGTTTCATTTTTTTGAATTTGATTTGCTTTTATTGGTTTGTGATTTCGTCGTGGCTCTCATTATGTTTTTTTACTTGGATACTAACATAACTATGTGTTCTGCTTAGTATGGTTTCTTGAATCCAGCCAAGGTTATGATAAGTTGGGAGCTGCACGGTGGGTCGTCAGGCAAGTTACACCGATGAAAATCGACGTTCTGTAGATTTTGTCATGTATTGTTCTGTTTGCTGTTGACGATATCATCATTCGCTTTTTTTTGCACAGGTTTTTCAGGGGAAATCGCCGATGTATGTCGTGGCTGTGGGTTAGAAGCGAGATCTAGTGTCTCGAATCGTTGTGTGAAAGGGCTTTGTCTGTCAGATCGTTCGTACCATACACCTTGCGTTTTCATCGATATCACTAATAGAAAGAATACATGGTTCCATTGCTCGATATTCAGTTTTAGTTCAGTTTTAGTGTTTTCTTTGCTTATTCAGTTTTAATGTTTTCTCAACTTAATGACGTTTGTTTCTTCTGTTTTTGCCAGGTTCTCCGTGTCGTTTTTCTTGGGATACACGTTTGAGTTCTCCTATGATACGTCGGCAATGGTTTCCATGTAATGGTGTGTTGCTATTTTGGAGATATTTAGATATTTTTATTGTCTATATGAATAAAATTGATAATCTTTTTTTGTCTGTGGTGATCGAAGGATTAAAGCACGATTCTGCGTTCAAGATTCTTATGTCTAAAAAGAAATTTTCGACTCCTGAAGATGGTTCGCCTCTTTTTTTTTGGTTTTGCTTCCTCTTGAATTTTTATTTGTTAGTTTTTGACACTGAATGTATGGCTTGCAGCATTGGGGGTCAGCGATTCGTATATTTTTCATTGGAATTTCAAAAACAGGGTTTGGTTGTTGCATAACAACTCAATGGATTTGATGGGTATACTTTTATTTTAATATATTTGATCTATTGTATATTCTCTTTTTTTTAAAAAAATGATACAAGTCTACCATCGTTGAAGTGTATGTTTTTATGCATATGTGGTGATGTATTGCATGCTGATTCGGGTGGATCTTCCATATCTGGTATTGTCGGTGGTTTGTTAGATGAAAATTATGGTGAATCCAGAGGTTTCGATGAAACAGATGATACGTACACATGCGGTCTATTCTATATTACATTTTTCCTATCATTTGTTATTTATTTTATCATCTGTGTTAGATGTACTTTTCTCCGGAAGAGGTTGTGTTCGTCTCTTGGTCTCGAGGTTTTGGATTAGCTTAGCACGGGATCTATAGATGCTTTCGAATTTAGCGGCGTGACGAAACACATTGGTTCAGGGGATATTCGTGTACTAGGTTATTTGTGGAAACTTGCATAAGAGAGAACTTTGGTGCACTAAGTATGATAATGTTTGGTATAAATATAATTTTTGGTTTATAGTCTGGATTCTGCATATGTATTTTCTTCGGTAATTGTTATAATTATATTTAGTGAAACTATCACATTTGATATTGATAGAAGACTATTGTCGTTTGTGTTATGAATTCGTCGAATGATATCTTTATGTATTTCTTAAAATCAATATATGGTGACACGTGTGTATCCTCTATTGTTATCCTCGGTTATTGGAACAAAATTATCTACGGTTGCTATCTTATATCTCTTATATGATTTCAACCAGATTTTCTAGAAAGTGAATATATTCCTATATGATTTTTATATATAATATTTTATAGAGTGGATATATTGAACCTGAAACATCGCGAATGTAAAACCTGAAACATCGTGTGTTAGTAATCTATGTAGAGGTTTACAACTTTCATGTCGCTCTGAGCATACGATATGGATCAATCTTGGTTTCTTTCCTTACCAAGCGATGTGCAAGAGATCATTATGCGGTATGTTTGCAAGAATTCTGTCACCAATCTATTCAATTTCAAGATGACGTGCAAGTCTTTAGACAGATGTTTCGGAACTGTCTTCTGTGTATGCAGCAGTCGATGTGTTCACCACCCTGTTACATCAATGGGAACATAGTCAAGCGTTTTATGTTTTGATAATGGAAATCGTTCGGCCCTTTACTTGAAAGGTACTCATTCTTTCTTTTTGCATGGTAGACTTGAAGAAGGACTGCAGATTATCAAGACGGCGGCCGATAAAGGATACCCAATTGCTATCGATGCATTTGCCATGCTTTCAAAAGTATTCTTTGCCGATGGAACTTTTTTGGCTTCCTTTTCTTGAACATCATTTCGGGCGATTAGTTTGTATCTAAGAGTCATTGGTGGGGATGGGAAGTACTCTTACCTTCTTTCAACGAAAAAAGGTTGAGTTTGTGAACTTTGTTTTACCATTGCTTTATAATTGCACGTGTGCTCCCCGACGAATATGGTGTCGTTGGTACGATGATGGGGCCGATAGTCTGGATATGTGCGATGATTGTTTCTGGGTGAGAGAAATGGCAATGTTCTACGAGTTTTTCGGTGTTCATTATGCTCCCGACACTAGGGATTGGTGACTTTTATTTATTTATTTTTATTTAGATGTTTAATGCATCGTTTGTTGTTCTTCTTTGTATTATCAACTTTTTAGACAATCTATATTTTTATTAAAAATTCAGTCCAAAATTCATATTATCTCTAAATGCATGGGTGAAGGAATATGTTATATTGGTTCGAAAACTGCACGTAATTTATCGTTGCATATTATAAAAGGAAAAAAAAAATTTGTGTTCATCCTCTGTATATATTTTTTTTGCATTTTGATGTAGTTTCTGGATATTTTTCGGTTTGAGAATATACTTACCTGGAAAGTATATATATTTTATGAAAGAGATTAATTTCCAACAATTAAAGGATACTCGGTAGTTATTATTCTGTATTTATCGCCGTGCAAATAAAAATGGAAAAACGCATGTTAACCCTAATCCTTATTTGTATAAATATATGTCTAAATATATGTCGTTTTTACTCATATTAAATACATATTTCGTGTAGGTTTTGAGTCATTTTTCCTATTGTTCTGTTTTTTCATTATGGGTTCTTATTCCGTATGCCCTAAAAGAGTTCATGGTATGTTTGGTGTTATGAAAACCGAACTATCAATTTGTGCCTGCAATAATGGTTCAGCCGGTAAGATAGAGATACCATGTAAGTTCGTTTGTGTTGCATGTGTGTGAGCATATACTACTTTCCCGTCTAAATTCTCGCATTATAATCACTTTCTAAAGACCGATATATATTGTTTCTTCTTCTACACTAATTGTAGTGTCTTTATGCAGTGCAATCTTCTCTAAATTGTTACACCGTTGATGGTGGTGACTATGACACCTACACGGACTCAGAAACTGATGCTGATGATTTGGCAGATCCCGATTATGATTGCAGCCATGATGGCGATCAGTCTGATGAATGTAGAGAGTCAGAAGAGGATGAGTATGTTTACGGTGGTTCTGAAACTGAAGGTGATTCCAACGAAAGCGATGATGTATCGAGTGCAAGTGGTTCTGACGACAAGTGTGATGCTGATAGAGAATACACTGATTGTGTACGTAGGGGATCTCTCATTGTTCCTACACGCATGGGACATAGGACAATATGCATTTCTAGATTGGAACCGACCAAAGTTGGTTGTCGTATATTTGTTAAGGTGTTGCATGTGTGGTTGTAAGAGACATTTGTTGCACGTAAAACTCTTAAACTCATATTGGTTGATGAAAAGGTGATCGTTTATTTTTCCTGTTTTTATTGGCTTTGAACGTTGATTGTGGATCGTACATGCATGCTTATGTGTTTGTATTTTTGTTGGTGTTGGTAGGAGATAAATATCCAGGCATCGATCAAGGATCTTCTGCGTGATCGGTTTGATAAGAGTTTGACCATGGGTTCGTGGGTTTTTATCAGTGATTTCATTGTCATCGATCAGATTGGTTGCTGTAGAAGTACTACTCACCCTCATAAAGTATTATTTAGCTCAACAACGATCGTTGATAAAAGTTTTTGTTGTTGCGATCAAAATTTTTTTAAGTTTATCGATTACCCGAGTATAACCGATCGTGTTCACGATGATACTTATTTAGTAGGTAAGTTTTCTATTAGTATCCATAGTGTGTATAAGCTTAATGTAACAATGATTTCGTTATGTGTTTTATATCATATGCTGTTTGGTCGAAATTCCAGATTCGAGTCTTGGAATGGCTATTTTATGCATTCAATAATTCAGAGTAAGTACAACGATGATTGTGGTAAGAGTGCCTCGAAGGATATGATTCTGGGGAGTCCACATCAGGCGATCATTTGTAATCTTCGAAATGAGTGATAGTTTTCTGGTAATATATCGATAGAATGTAATGTTGTTCGGTGATTTTCAATATTGCTTTCGTATTTTTTGTTTTGTATAGTGGCCAAAAATTGGTGTGTGAGTTTTCTGGATCGATAGCGGTTGATTTTTATAAGTTTTGGTTGGGATGTGGTACATATATTGTAATATATGTAATACGCTGGGGTATCATTGACTATTTTGAAAGTATATTTCTATGGTCTTTGTGTCTGGATTGTTGTGATGGTTTCCTTATTAGTATGAATTTTTCAGGAAAAGTGATCATTTCTGATACTCATCCCAGGCGATTTTTGCTTAACCCCCCCCCCCCCCCATTCCAGAAGCCGATCAGCTTATCGAATTGTGAGTATACCATTGTTAAAGTCATGTGTACCTTTTTCATTTATGATCTCATATATATTGTCTTATTTCTGTTCACTTATATGCATGTAGGCTCCCTCGAAAAAGGATATGTTCATTGACTAGACACGTGAAGAAAGACGGTTGAGAATGGCCATGGTATGGGTAGTTTGAGGAACGTGGTTCTTTGGTTTTTTCTCTACAAACATTTAGTTTACCTGTTTTGCGTTGTTTTTTTTTTTTAAAGTTATTTGATCTTGCAATTATTGATCTCTCCAATATGGTTAGCCTTGCTGGCGTAAGATTATTTGTGATTAAGAGATTATCTATGTCAACAAAAAGAACCATATGAGATGTAATATTTTAATATGGAATTTTATTATTTATGATTAAAGGATGATATGTATCAAAAAGAAAGAACCAATGAGACGTAATATTTTAATATGGGATTTTAAAATTTTCATCGTATTTATCTCATGCGACAAAAATGAAAAGAATATTACATCTTTATCGAAAAGATGTTGTTATATATATACACCATGTTGTCCTGCGTAAAATTTGGTATTTTTGTGGAGCTTACATACGTGGTATTAGACTATTGAAGTATAAAGGTGAAACATGGATGGTTTTTCGGGGTAGAAAACTGACATGATTTCCGCCAGTTTGCATCGTAAGAATGTCTGTATTGGTAAATTGTTAAATTACCTTTATTATGTCCATTTGTAATATGGTAGTAACGTCATAACTTCTTTGGTTCATGATCAAATAATGTCTCCAATTTTAAAAAATAATTAAAAAATAAAATAAAGGAACATTTCGACTATTGACTCGGATAACAATGTTAACTTACAGATATGTTTTCTGATAATTGGAAAACATGGGATAATAACATATATTTAGATATTCGTAAAGGTAGTATCAATATCTTTGTTTATCTTTATCTTAGAAATATTTAGGTTTTTCGTGATTTTCTTATATGTATATATATGTGGAAGTCAAGTATAGCCAAAGCATAACTAAACACATAGAGTTTATTATACTGCATAGCATAATCGTCTGTTCATTATCGATCTTTAAGAGGAAAGTATTGCCTCCGGTCTTCATCGATGATCTTCTACTATCGTCTGATAGCTATAAGCTGAGGGTTCGTGTTGTGATGACCTGGAGCGGGTTCGAAGTAAAATGTGCTAGTTCTCTTGAGGCCATTTTGGCTGATGAAAAGGTTTGTCCGATATATTTAGCATGCATGTACATTTATTGGGTTCTTTGCAAATTGTGGTTATTTATGATGTTATATAATTATTTCTTAACGTCCTTCTATTTTTTTTTCTCTTATAGGGTAACAGGATCTATGCCACTATTGACAAAACTTTTGTCAAGCATTTTCTGAAAGATTTAACAGAAAGTTGTTTTGTTTGCATAAACACTTTCTGGGTCGTTGACTACAAGAGTGATTACTGTGTTGGTCGGTGTCCTTATAAGATAGTCTTTTATGAAACTACATTGGTAACCAAGTGTGTGGATTTTAAATCCGTTATTGCTGATAAATTCTTGAAAACTATCGGTGAAGTAATTGCTGGAAATTTGGATCGGAGATATTTGATAGGTACAAATCGTTTGCCCTACCTTTCTTTCGTTTTGGTATTTTCCTTATTCTTCCTTTGTTTGATGATCTCCTTCGTATAATTTGTTCAGATGTGATGGGTCAAATAATTTGTGTTGGTCATCTGGAGGATGTTCCTGTTCAGGAGAAGCGTCAATCCAGACTCATCATTGACTTCAGAGACGAGACGTGAGTATTATTTGGTTTCTATAATATCACATGTCTGTTCAGTTGTCTATTGGCTATTCACTGATGACGTGTGAATGTTGTTTTGCAATAGTGATGCATGTATATCATGCACTCTTTGGGAGGATTATACAAAGCAGGTATTCAAATATGCAAAGCTCTATAGTACATCCATTGTCGTGTGTCTGATTATATTTGCATATGTTAGAGAATACAATGTTGAGTTTATGCATGAATTTTTTATGTTTGTGTTATTGTTGTATAGTGGGCAGAGTTTCCATATGCTTCTGATGTTTACATGTTATCTTTGTCAAAACTAGGTATTCTTACCATCTCCAATTCATACAATACATCCAAATTGATGTTAGATCCGAAGGATGCTATAGTGGAACGGTTTAGGTCAAAGTATGTTTTTGTTTTAATTTCTAGAAATTATTCCTTAATTGTATTTTGTCTTTGTTGTGAGGAATATCATTATTTTGTTTACACTATATTTTAGGTTACCGTCTGAGACATATGATCTTAAGCCTACTGACAACGATCAGGAAGAGGATTCTTATGATGTTTTAGAGGAGGTGTTTTTGGGTTACAGTATCCACGAAAGACGCTGAGTTGGATTAAGAATGCTAGCGAGGTAACCACAGTGTTTGCATACTTTTAATATATAGACCTATTTGTTTGCGTGTTGAATCCCGTATGTATTGGTTATTTTGTTATATAGGTGGGCAAGTTTACTGTTATTGCGAATGTAACCGATGTTAGGAATGCCAATAATTGGTTTTATATAGCTTGCAATGCATGTAAAAAAAAGGTGGTTCTGTATGCTGATGGAGTTAATGCTATAGAGCGTCCGTTGTGGAAATGTGTAGTTTGTGGGATCGATGTGTCCGAAGTGGTAACTTGGTAATACCATATTTTTCATGTATATATATATTTGGGTTTGATTTTGTTAAAAATTGTTTAAATATTGTATTTCTTTTTTTGCAGCTATTTACTCACCATCAGTGTTGGCGATCACACTGGAGAATCAGCGAGCTTTTTGTTGTTTGATCGTCTAGCAATAAAATGGTTCAAAAAAATGTCTCAAGAGTTGTACGAAGACATTGATGAGGTTGAATATAGACATTGGATATAATTTGATACCGTATACAAGATACAACAGTATTGTTAAGCATGTGTTTCTTGGTTTTGTACTGCATGTGCTTATGTTCAGTGTTTTTCTTTATGTAGGACACTGTTCACAATTTTCCTGATGCTATATGGAGGAAGAAAGGTAGGAATGTGCTTTTCAGGATTACCATAACAGAGGACCATCTTAGTCGGAGAAGAAAGGCTTTTATTGTTTATAAGCTAACCGATGATGATGACATGGTTGACTGGTTTCGAGACCAGTTTTACTACAGGTTTGTTAATTTGTAGTGATTTTGTATTAGGTGATGATGCATTTAAGTTATCTAACCTTTGGCAAATGGTTTGTTTTCTGTTGCAAGCACTGATCACGAGAATTGTTGGCGGAGGAGATATTGATGAGTCACAGTTTCCATCTAACATTTCTGCATCCGATGACCAGACTGAAGAAGTTTCTAACGTTACCATTGTGGACCAAGGTTCTGCTACAAAGAAGAGGAAGGGTGAAGTGACAATCGGACTTTCTTGCAAAACATGATTGTCAAAGAAGACAAGCGTTGGAAGTGTGGACAGTAGCAATGTAGAACATGCTTCTGACCTAAGATTGAGTGGAGCCAATGTCTTATCGTGAAATTGTTATGCAAAATTATATAACGTTTTAGTTTTTTTTTTTTAAATTGATTTTTCGGTATTGTGTTTTGAGCTGCTTTATGAAATTATTTATGTTTTTTATATACTTCGATTTATGATATTGATTTCGTTTTATCAGACTAATTTGGGTATTTTATTAATAATATTACGTATATATGTTTATGTCGTTACTGTGTGTGCGATGGTTCTTTACTAAGCATTTGGTCATGAGACGGTAATGCGAATGTTTTATTCGACGGTCCGGATACGTGGGTTGTTTTCTGGTGAGACAAATTGTTCTTTTGTTCTTAACTGTCAATGCAAAGTATCAAATGTACGTTGTGTTAAAATAAATTAGATATATTTTTGGAGACCTTGAGTTATTGAGTCTAAATTTGTTTTATAAAGATGAGATATATTTTAGCTAAGTTCTTTAAATTCGTGTTGTATTTCTATTGGATATAAACTGTATCCCTAAATTTATGAGATGAATCGTATATATATGTGCGCTATATAAGGAACGTGGAGAATGTATTTGAGTCTTTAATTTATATTCGCATAATTGGAGAGTTGGATTATCTGCATCCTTGCGTCTAGGGTATAAATAAGTGAAAATACTTTTCCTTAGTGTTGGTTGTTTATGTGATTATTTAGATTGTGTGTTCTGATATTCTTATGTGTGTTATGTGGATGTGTTTTTT
Source organism: Sisymbrium altissimum (assembly GCA_900406495.1). Classification (NCBI taxonomy): domain Eukaryota; kingdom Viridiplantae; phylum Streptophyta; class Magnoliopsida; order Brassicales; family Brassicaceae; genus Sisymbrium; species Sisymbrium altissimum. The sequence goes on along the minus strand of OVBI01001985.1, from coordinate 2,643 downwards.
GGTCTATTTAGATATGCGAATGCTGATCTTGCCATTTCATTTACCGCCGACCGAGAATATCTTTTCGGATGATTTTGTTGATGTCAAGGAACCATCAAGGACAAAATTCTCGGCTTGGATGGAGTGTAATCGAGAGTTTCCAGAGGCTAGGAACTTTCTCTATACCGAGTTTCTTTCTCAGTGGGTATGGGATGTGAAGACGAAGAAGTGGCGTCGCCTTGTCAAAGGAGATAGTACTGGTGTAATTGTGACTATTCCTCCATCTGTTGGGGAACTCTGTTAACTTAGTATTTTGTTACATGTCGTTAGGGGTCCCATCTGTTTTCAAGATATTAGAACAATTTACAGAATTGTTCATCATACTTTTAAGAGTGCATGTTTTGCGCTTAATCTGATCTAAGACAGGTAGAGCACTAGATACCTGCATCATTGATATCGTTTTTAGGTTTTGATTATTTGGAATTTTTAAAAATTAATTATAGTTCCTGCTGGTTTTATAATGATTTTTTTTTATTGGAGCCACATATGATTACGAGCAGGTTACGATATTTTTGACTTTTTATTTGTCAAACGTATATCCTTGGATGTTTTGTTCCATCGACTAAAGTGGTCTAACAATCTTACTGAATATCATTATTAAAGTGGTTTTGTACACGTAATATCCCCAAAAATCAAACTGGATATCACTATTTTAGAATTATTTATTGTGTTTTTAACGCCGTAAAGTTTTAAAATTTTATTCCGTCTTGGACATGCTTGGAGTGGTGGAGTTGATTAATAGTGATTATTTTCTACATGTTTAGTATTGTTTGTTATGGTCGTAAGTTTCACATAAACTTGAAATTTTTTTTGTGTTTATTTCAAGTGCACGATGTAATAAATATTTGATATTATGATCATATCCAACAAAATAAGGTACAATAACATGTTGTTTTGAGAAAATATGGATATTCAAATAGGTTAAGTATCAGTTGTGAAGTTATGTAAAGATACGATGTAGTTGATCGACTTCTGGACAAGGTGGATTAATCAGTAACTGACTACAGTCGTATGCGGTCATTGCTTTCCAAACACCACTTCGCTTCAGGATCCTTACAAATCTAACAATGCATATGACAACATTGGTACGACACTAAACCAGTTTATCACAAAAACCTTCAGTATACTCCATTCCCAAGGTGACAGATAAATGTGCACCCCTGCTCTTGATGGAAAATATCATCAATATCATCAACAAAACCAGAGGTTATAACAATCGGAGTCAGAGTACGTGGATTAGTCAAAATAAGAATCTTACTTTCCATTGTTGAGTAGCATAAACATTACTCCTGTTTGTTCTTATGGTCGAAAGGTTGTGATCAAGTCGGATAATTGCCAAAGCTGAGAACATAACCTATCAAATCTGCATAGACAATTGAACTTTCATGAAACTAATTGATTATCAGCTACGTATTATGTCCAACACTGTGGGTAGTTGACACCTACCAACACAGTGACCTGGATCACACAGATCACCGTGAATGTCTTCGAATTCAGCAAACAAAAAGTAGTTGCATGTGCCACGATATGAGATAGTGGTAGCATAGTATCCGATTTTAGCTTCATTTTGAATTTGTGTGGTGTTGGCCTAAAACTTCCTTAGACACGTTCAAGGTCAAAATTTTCTATGACTGTCCACTCTCCTTCCTTCAGACATCTAGAGTATTGTTTTTGATATCCTCTTCTAACGTAGTGTGAAATTTATCGCCCTACAAACGATTCCAGTTGACAACAAATATGTGAAGTGTGTTGGGGTCAAAACCCACACCTCCGGAATTAACGATTAAAATATTTAAATATCGAAAAGGAATTTCCATATTTAGATATGAGTTCGGAGAAAGTACATTTCGAACCACTCTGTCGATAACTCTGCAAAGAAAGAAAGAAAAAACAGTCATTCGAGAGTTTTTCCGAGGAATCGATAAACTCGCAAATCGTTGAATAAGGGATGATCGGCTGGACGAAATAAGACAGCCAGCTCAGTATCAAGACCTGCTAGTGATACCGAGCTGACTGGCATCTCTCCATCGTGTTCAGCTGATCGTTTCGTCCTTTGAACGATTCCTCCGATAAACCGACGAAAGTTACGATTTTTGGAGTAAAAGGCAATCAACCAGGCTTTCAAGACAGTCAGCTCGGTGTTTTAGAAGTAAATCCTACCGAGCTGACTGACACGCATGACCTGAATGCATGTTTTTCCAAGCACTTGCCACAAAACACCGATCTGATCAGCACAGAGCAGTCACGATATACGTTCAATGATCGAAGTGTATCTTCCAAACCATAATGCTTTTGAACTTAAAACCACTTGGAAAATATTCTTGACTCAATTATAAAGCTCATGGAAGAAGAATCAGATCAAACGGAGTTCTTACGAAAAAGTTATGGGGTCCACAAGTTGGGCATTGCTGTCCAGCTCGGTAGGGAAGCTTGGAGGAGCAAAATGCATGTTTCCTTCACCATTCCTACCGAGCTGGACGGTATCTGCTAGCCNCGGTAAAAACTACCCTCCTGGCTACCGAGCTGACCGAAACACTTCATCATATCAAGTTAGACGCATCCCACGACTTATCGGAAGATTTCCTCTCATCCTGTATACCGAGC